>JAFVLL020026519.1:39658-79011 GCA_021397915.2 Tor tambroides
CACATATGGTAAGGGGCGTAACATTTCCGACACACGCTTAGAGTAATCGGCCAATCACAACGCACGATACAGCTGGCCAATCAGAGCACACCTCGCTGATTTTCATCGGTGAATTGTGTCAAAATCGACCCGTTTCAGAAAGGCGGGGCTTAGAGGAGATAAAATAATGTAAATTATGTGAAAAAGAGCATTTTTTTTTTTTATTTAAACCAGGTAAACACATTGCATTAAACCAAATAAACATAAAAAATGATCTTTTCTCTACCCATTCTATGACCCCTTTAACATGCACAATGACACTGACAAAATCATCTTACCAAAACATTAACAAACACTACTGCACAAAATGACTTCATTAATTACAGTGGCAGCATGTTTTTGAAAGACATGTTACAAGTTTGCTGTTTATTAAAGTATTCCTGCTAAACCAATGTCAACAGAGATTAAACAATGCCTAAGTTGTTTTACTAAAATCTCTGTTTTAGTAACAGAGACCACAGAAGAAACTTGCTTATCTAAACAGTTCCACCATATACAGAGATAAAATACTTCTCTTTGTAGGCCTAAATATAACTTAATTTTGGTCAATTTTGTATGAGCCTACGTTGAGTCTGAATTTAGGTGTGACTCAAGTCTGACTTTTGGACCCAAAGTGCCAACCCAAATGTATGCAAAGTAGTTCTGAATTAAGCTACATTTACTAGCAACTAGTTGTAAGCCAAGTATGTAGTAGTAGTAGGCTAATACTGAAAATAAGACAGGGTTGATTGTTTATAGCATAGAAAGACCAAGATGAAAGTCCAATTTCAGGGTTCAGGTTGAGCTGGTCTGAAAAAGAGGTCAGAGCAAACTGACATTGTCTATTTTTAACATCAGCGAACAGAGTGTGTCGTGATGCGAGCACAACCAGGAAACATTACCATAAGCATAACAGACAAGACAACCATGGCTTCTCTCCAAACAACTGTTCCCAAGAGCAGATGAGTGGGTCTAGCCGGGCCATTGTTACAAACTTGCCTCTCAAAGCACATCAACACCCCCCAACACACCCCTCCAAAACACACACACGCTTTACACATACACGCTCTCTCTCTGCCACCTCCGCTGTAGGCTGAGGGTCCCTCACATCTCATGCAGCCTCCCCCACCATCCAGCTCCATCCTGCAGGGTGACATTCCCGCTGGAGCCCCCATCGCTGCCCCCACCTACTCAACTGTCTGCGGGGAGAGAGCTGCAATCCCCAATGACACAATAAACATCAGATTTCCCATCGTGCTCTTACGAGCTCCCAGCAGGTTCTTGCATCATGTTGCCACGAGCAAAAAACAGCACGTCGCTCTGAGGAACACCTGACAGTCACACTCTAAGCGGGTTAACGCAAACCCGACAAACTAGGATCACAATGGGGGCTTCGATTTCATCCCAGACGAAACAAAAACAAGCAACGGCGTGTGGAGCGGCAGCCTAAAACTGGAGACAGACACTGGGAGCCATGGGGTGCTTCAACAATGGAGCTGCCTGAAACAAACACTACCGAGTACAAACCCCTCCACCCCGCTCCACCCGAACCATCTGATACATTTACTTCTGCCCTCACCTGTCAATCAGAGGTGGGGGGAGGGAGGTTGGTGATCACAATGTGGATGGATACGGTGGTTAAGGCAGAAGTGTTGTGCGCATATGATGGATTCACTGTTGCATGGGGTCATTATTTAACACATGAAGAATGCAAAGTTAATGCAAAACTTGACACCATGATGCTAGGTGGTTGTTATGCAGTTGCCAAGGTGTTATGAGTGGTTTAAGCCCCGTTTTTGTAATCACTGATAAATCGAGTATTGCATACTTAAGAAAATCAAGATGTTAGCAAAACTTTGGAGTCATAAAATTTTTAAATGTTTTTGAGGGAAATTTCTTATGATCACCAAAACTTAATTTGTTTGATCAAAAATACAGTAACATTGTAATATATTAAAATATTAAATAACCTATTTTAATGTACTTTAAAATGTAATTTAGTCCTGTGATGGCAAAGCTGAATTTTAAGCAGCCATTACTCCAGACTTCAATGTCACATGATCCTTCAGAAATCATTTTAATATTCTGATTTGCTGCTCAAGAAACATTTCTAATTACCAATGAAAACAGTTGTGCAGCTTAATATTTTTGTGGAAACATTTTTTTTAGGATTCATTAATGAGAAAGTATAAATGAACAGCATTTATTTGTAAAGGAAATCAATTTCAACATTGTTTTACACTTTTGATCAAATTTAATGTATCCTAACTGAATAAAAGTATCAATTTCTTAAAAAAAGGAAAAAAAAAAAAAAAAAAAACCTTGACCTCAAACTTCTGAACAACTGAGATCATTCATGTTGCAAACAGTCCGGGACAAGTACGTACCTTGGGACAATTAAATAAAGACTTTAAGCAACAGCTGCGAATTGAACGGCTACGATGACCGGAAGTAAGCTGTTAAACTGGCGTAGCCGAGAACGTAAAAATCACTAAGCAACCGTAAACAAGACGCCGCAATGCAGCATTCAGTCATTTATTTAAGTACAAATGATGGATTATGAGGAGAATGTTACATTATTCACTTCACAGCATATTTAGTCTCGGTGCTACCAGAGGTGCTGTTGCTAACAGCAGACATATCTTTGTACATGAGAAAATCGTTCAAATTAGCTTAATTTTAAAACATATCAATACAGATTAAATGAAAGACTAATGGTAGAATCAAGTACTGACGGAATTACAATACCATAAAACATAACATTGACCTACCTCATCTGTCACGTTGTAACGACAACGGCAAACCAGCTGTTCTGCCATAGTAGACGGTTACAGTAGAATGTCAAGAAGTAGCAGTTAAAGTCGTGAACACGCAATATTACGGTGGAATGCCATTGCTGTTCAATCAGTGACTGCTGCTTAAAGTCTCTATTATTAAAAAAAAAGCAATACTGTTAAGAATGCATGAATGTCTTATCTGGTTGACTGGAGTAGATTAGTTAAAATATCTAGAATGAAGGTGGGTGAGAGCAGTCCTAAGCCACAGCATCTCGGGTCTGAGTTTGTTTGTGTTTAACGCCATTCCAGCTTCTGTGGCTATTGTCGTGGCAAGAAATATTATGGCTGAATTATATAATATTTTTGCTAAAAACTCCAAAATTGTATTTGGTTAAAAATCTCTTCAAAAGAGTTAACTGGGGTCTGAGACAAGGCCTGATGACCCAATCAGTTATTGATGGTGCAAATCTCACAGCCAGAGCTCACTTCCTCACACATCAAAGCGGCTAATTCAAGACAGACTTCACACAAGCACGCGCATAAGCGTTCACGGCCATCCTTCTCAATCGGCACCCAGTGTTTGAGCAAAACGAGAGAGCACTAAAGAACCTCCTGACACAAATCCATTTTCCTCATCTTAATCCATCTGCTTTTCAAAACAAGAGCTGTTGTCGGTTCCCGCTCCACCAGGCCCCATTGAGATTAAATCTCCCTTTACAATCAAGCAGTGCAAGGCCCTAAAGAAAAGGTGCCCCAGACGAACACCAGCACCCAGTTACGACCATCTCGGCTCTCCGGGGGGAGAGGCAAAGAAAGCCACCATCTGTGATTTAGTCATGCTCATGCCAGGGCCAATGATGGAGCAGCAGTGTGCGAGGAGGAACTTGAATGAGGCTCTATTCAACATTGGCAGAGCACACAACCCCAAGTTGGGTGGAGGAACGAGCATAAGGGGGACTTGTACCCGGAGCTGAAGGTGAGATGAAGAGATGAAGAAAGGGGGGAGTCC
Source organism: Tor tambroides (assembly GCA_021397915.2). Taxonomy (NCBI): domain Eukaryota; kingdom Metazoa; phylum Chordata; class Actinopteri; order Cypriniformes; family Cyprinidae; genus Tor; species Tor tambroides. The sequence continues at coordinate 43,463 of JAFVLL020026519.1, forward strand.
GTGATAATCCACTAGGAAGACACTGAGAAAATTCTGCCATGTAAAAGATCACAGATGAGACAAACAGCTGTCAGCAAACATGTGGACGTGCTACGTCAGAGCTCGACAAAGGCTTAATGAGCTCTTGCACAATGGCCTATGTGATCTCTGACAGAGACAAGCGCTAATTAGTCTGAATTATAAACTCGCTCAGTCGCAGATTCTCATTAGAAAAGACACAGAGAAACGATAAGCAAACCTGTGCAAAGGGAGTCCAGACACAAGAGAATCAAATGACAAGTCAATAACAAGGATAACTGCATCAAACCCTGTAAAAATGTAATCTTTGCGAATCTTCAACAATATAATAAAAAAATAGATATTTATGGATCAAAATTTCTACATAGAAAGATCACTAAGATTTAAGGTCCACACTGTGAGATATTAAGTTGCAATCATGAGAAACTGCAACTTTATATCTTTTAATCTGGCTTTATATTCATACAATGTGACTGTTTCATAACGGAGTTTTTTTTTTTTTTTTACACAAAGTTTTGTTTCTTGTAATTAAAAACTTCTCTCTTAATTGTAACTATTCCCTTAAAATATGACAAGTTCTTATAATTGCGACTTTATTTTACTCACTCAAATGTTCGATGTCAGTAAGATTTTGTTTTATTTAAAGACAAAAATACTTTTATCCAGCAGGAAAACAGTAAAGGTATTTATAACATTACAAAAAATTCTATTTCAAATAAATGCTGCTCTTTATAACTTTTAATTCATCAAACAATTCTGAAAAAAAAGGTTTCATGGTTTCCACAAAAATATTAAGCAGCACAACAGTTTTGAACACTGATAATGATTATCAATGTTTCCTGAGCAGCAAATCAGCTTATTATAATGATTTCTGAAGGATCATGTGACACTTAAGACTGGGAGTAATGATGCTGAAAATTCAGCTTTGCCATCACAGGACTAAACTGCATTTTTTTTTTTTTTTTTTTACACTATTTCTGATCAAATGAATGCAGCCAAAGTGCACGAGAGACTTCTTTCAAAAACAAATCTTACCAACCCCAAACTTTCGAACAGTAGTGCAAAAGTGAATAACAATTAACAAACTGGCATCTAGTTTAGGAGAAATGGAAATGGCTGCAAATTTACCAATAGGATCGAATGATAGCAACCACGGTCAATTGTTACACAATTAAAGAGTGCTTGTGATGGTTGGTTCCCTAAAATGAGAACTTAGACAAGCCCATTGAGCTGATTACTCATTCTCTAGCTGCCCACATTGCTGACTTTGCCCAGCAAATATAATAAATTCAGAAACTAAATTAAGTCCCGATCCCATCTTTTGCTGAAGCAAATGCTTGGACCAAATGCTCACAGATCAATTATCCACCCACTCTCTAGACACCATCAAATTGATAATGAAGACATATGAAAACAGACAAGCAACAAAACAGCAACTCTCATCCTCTGTGTGGAGTCGGCAGGCTCGGCCCTCTGGCTGTGTTTGTGTATGAGGGGTGAGGGGGGACATCCTGAAGGACTCGGCCTCTCTCAGCTCTTGGAGGCGGTGGGATTTCAGGGCTCGTTTCACCGCCACACTGCCAGGAAATCAAGCGTGCTTCACACAGACAAAGAGCAAGGAGAGAGCCCAAGCGAATAAGGCCTCTTCCTGCCGAGCCCTTCTCTCATCTAAGGCAGAGATATGGAGTGCGACTGTGAAGTGTAACCAAGGAACAATGTGCATGGAGCCAGTTTTGTCAACTTGCCAAGAAGAATCTCCATTGTCGGCCCCCGGAATGGATCCTGAGAAGAAAAGGAGCTGGCCAACACCTTAAACGTCACACTGGATCATTGCCTTTGTAATATCCACTGTGTTCGACATACAAAGCTTGTGACAATCAATGGCAAATTCAGTCTTTCAGTGGTTTTCAGCCTCATTATGGCAAAATAATACAAGATCATTTCATAAAACAAGATTCCTGACTTTGCTTTTCCCAGTTTATATCATAAAATATTCAGAAGTCAGAGTTTGATTCAAGTGATGAGCAATAATTCAACAGGTGAGATTGTTAGGGTCTTCATGACAAATCAGGTGAATGAGAAAATCAACCTGCAAAGTTAATCTGTTCATTTAAGACAAACAGGCATTCAGCCACCTTATAGGGTAGGCTGTCTCCTGTATCCTCTTACAACTGGATTTGCGTTCTATTTACCGAACTATGCACCTGCTTTTTTTAGACATGGCCCTGGATAAGATCAACAAGGGCTGAAAACAAACAGGTGACGTACATGAAAATGTCAGCTAAGCCAACGCATTACCAAATAATCTTTGAGCGAGTTGCTAGTAAATCTGCTTTGATTACATTCCCACCCACTTTTGTTGACTGGCTCACGCAAATGAGATGACAAAGATGAGGAAGAAAATCCAAAGACGCAAAGTGGATGCAAGAATATAAAAGTTCAATTCAACATTTTTGTACTGAACTCAACATAAAAGTGAAAAGTTCTTAATCTAAGTGGCAAAACATGTTCAACCAAATGTTCTTCTTCTGCAGTAATGCAAAGACAACAGAATCCTTACCGTGTTCAACAGCCACTCTAACACTAATAAGCATTAGGACAACTGAGATTATAACAGAAGACTAGTGCAATGTGAGGGGTGACTTGAAAAACGTCTCAATCACAAGATTAAAGGAACCGATTGGATTATTCACAGTCCCATTCACGCACGGCTGCGAAGTTACCAGGATACTGAAGTGGGACTGAGAGCTTTTGTGCTGAATGACCTTGGGCATCTACGCTGAATGCAATTAGGATGCAAGGATGAATCGCGAAACGGTCAATGACTTGTGCCTGACAGAGACTCCCTCCCTCTGAATGTAAATCCTTTGACACTGCATTGACACACGCTGCCTGTAATCTGCGATAACTGCATCAAATAAGATTACCAAACTGTGCACATAGTACATATATCCAGGAAGCACAGTTTGCAACAATGTTGCAAAAACCATGACCTAAAAATGGTCATGCCATAATCACCCAACACACCAACTAGAAATGGATAATCAGCTTTATCTATCTATCTACCAGCTGCAAAACAATTCAATAATGATCATTATTAAATATTAACAATTGATGTTGTTTTAATTAAAAAAAGTTACTTTATTGGCGATTATTTAGCAATTTTGAGTCAACACAATTTTGATTCAACAAAAACACTTAAAGTAATTTCTGCATAACAGACACTTAAAATCTCATAAACAGGGCAATATTGGTAGATCTCTTGTATGAATTTCCTAACTGATCATGCTAGTTATAACTTTTTCTGGGAAGAAGCACGTGGTGATCAGCACCTCAAATCCCTCAAGCAATAACAAAGCCAGTGACCAGCACGTTTCACACATGTGGGGGTCGAGATGGACCGAGTTTATTGACGCCTGTGACAAATTCACTGTTGTTTCCAAATGTAAGTTAAGAGGGGAGATGTTAAAATTGAGGTGTCAATGTAAAAACGACTCTATTTGAATGTTTCTGGCTTACATTCACATCGGCAGATCAATTTGAGACTAATTTTACAGCATCATTGTGAAGTGACTAAATCAATAACAAAAACAAAACAGACAAACTGTACGGAACAATGCCCAATTCGAAGGCAACCTGTGATCCAACAATAAACTTGTAACCTAATAATCATGAACTTAGCTTGAGTTTATAACAAAAGACCAAGCTGAAACAACAACACAACACAACAAGCACAGCTGATCCAGTTAATCAAGGCACTAGAAAGTTTGAGACGATCTTACTCGACGCCACTTGCGGCGTGAATCTCAAAAGGAAAGAATGAAAACAGGTATTACGAGAATGAACAGACGACTTTAAAATCTTTAAATTTAACGCTAAAATACGAACAGACCGTTTATATTAACAATTATTGAACTTCAACAACGCGAAACAAAGTCTAACCAACTATACATAACCCAACACACTACTCAGTTTATAAACAAAGACAAAACCAAACTCTACCAACCACTTGAAAAAACAAGTTTTGTCTTAAAAAAAAAAAAACAGATTTTATCAAAGTAAAAACCAATCACAAAGACAACAACAGTCAGCACGTCCAGTGTTTTGAGTAGACGCCTGGCTGGACGGTTTAGTTTTGTTATTATATAAACCAACGCTAAATAACTGACTTTATCAATATCACTATCAGAGAATTGCGTTGGCGTACACTTATTAACTCATCAACAGTGTGAGTGTTTAAAGTATCAAACATAAAGGCTGGGAAATACGGCCAAGTTGAGTTTGTTTTGTTTTGTTTCGTTTTAATGAACCTGACGGTAAGGAATCGGAGGCGTAAGTGAGTACAGGTATAATTTACCTCGATTTCAAAGTCTGGTAAATTGAACGCCGTCCTGAAGAGAGAGCAGAAGTGCGCTATGGCGGGGACTTCCCACCAAGACTGGATCTCCTCCACAGAAGTTATACATCCCTGGGACATTTTTCTGTTATCCAACGAGTGTCTCACATTAAAAAGTGTGGCTTAGACGATTCCGTTCGGCGTGTTCCTCACATAGGACTTGTTTAACTGAACAGTAAAACTTGTTGTCCTTGCGGTGCAGTAGCCATCGCGACCCGTAGAGTCGTACAATCTGTTTCAATCCGCATTTCACAGGAGTAGAACAGATGGGCTGGGCGCTACCATCTGTCACGGGGAGAGGGGTTTACGCACACCAAAACAAATAAAATATCAACACAAATCAAACCAAACCCTTATGATATCTGCTGTTTACCATATTACCGGTATTTCATAACTAGCTGACCTGATCCACTCACTGTGAGAGAAAAAAAATATCGTACTTGGTCAGTTTTGCGGTCAGGTGTCTTACCTTCTCTAGAAGTGGTATGTTCATTTAAAGGGAATGCACACACATTTGAATTTCGTTGAAAGGGAAGTTGCTCTGTTGTTATTATTGGAGAATCCTCGCGATTGAGATCTAGACGAGATGTGAACGACAGAGAGGATAATCTGTCATTTTGTGTTTTATTTGTGGTTTTTCTATCATAAATTATTTGTTTGATTTTATGTTTAATTGTAGTAGTGTACGAACGCAGTAAAATAAGACAATGCAGTTTAGTCGGTGTTTATTAGCTCTATAGTGGCTGTTGTTTGTTACCCACAAAAGTCGATTAGTCTGTAATTTATGTTGTTTTAGTGCTGTTGTCATAGTGATTATAAACATAAAGTGATATAAGTCCTGAGATCGAATTATTAATTTTTTGAACATCAGAATGACACGAGTTTTTAAGACTAGTACCTTTTGACTAATTGTAATGATGCTAATAACAAATTGGTGATCAATATAAGGATCCAGCGCCCCCTGTTGACACGAAGATATAACGCACACTGTCGGTGTGCCTATCTATCTATCTATCTATCTATCTATCTGTCTGTCTGTCTCTCTGTCTCTCTGTCGTTGTCTATCATTCTATCTTAAAGTTTTAAATAGCCCTGTTTTTGTTTATCATTTTTGTTAAATCATTTGTTCATATATCATAAGATATACTTTTAATTTTTCTGTTTACAAGAACTTTATATGAATAATTGAAAAAGTTGTTCCCAAACAGTATATGCACAGATTAGTATTTATTGTGGTAAATAATAGTGATTCTTCATTTTATTGAAAAAAATAAAGAAAAAGATCACATACCAAGTACTATAATAACATTTTTATGGGAATTATGGCATTTTGGTTTATTACAGCAAGATAAATCATCATCAATGTGTATTTGTTTCATTATGATCATCAGTAATAATTTGTTAGCCACAACTGTCCAGTGGATGTAGCAGATATGGATGAAATATATATTAATAAGTTTCATTTCTATAATGCCTTTAAAAGCATAATTTTACTATTTATTTTTAATATCATAATGTTAATATAGTACTTGTTTTGTAATTTGAGATGAAGTTGTGTAATGCAATGTGCATGCTTGTGTTTGTGTGTATATGTTTGAATGTGTGTCAAGTTTCATTAGTGGAAAGCTGTTCATTCCCTGTCTGTGTCACTGGGAGTCGCCACAAGAGGGAGGGACTTAAGCACGGAGGGACAATGCTTGTGTTTGTGCAACGGCCCCTGAGTGGCGGCTGGCTCTGTTGGATCTCTTGTGCCTGACTACGGCTGCTGAACACATTGTCAGCGTGCAGAGGGGGAAGTGGACGGCTTGATCCGACCGGTCAATGCACTGACAGAGGTAAGAACATGATAATCATTCTCTCAAACTTGTGAATTGGTCAAATATGCAGACTTGCGTGAGGGGGGATCTGTTTGGGGTAGTTGTGCAAAGTCTTAGCGAGGGAGAACTTTAGGATAGGGAGGGGGGCTAGATCTTGCTTGTCTGTGTTTTGGCAGTGGAGGGGTATGAATAGAACAGGGTTGAAAGAAAGCAGTGCTGAAGAGAAAGGCATGCTCAGAATGCCACTGGGCTCCAGAAAAGACAGCGCGAGAGGAAGAGAGAGGGACAGAGAAAAGGGAGGAAAAGAGAGAATGGTACCCCAAATGAGGTGAGAGTTAATGGAAACATACACGAGAGTAAGGTTATGAGAGGGGGACTTAAGGACAAGTGAGGGAAAAGAGAAAGCAAATAAAAGAATGACCCAATGAAAAAGTGTAAAGAAATCCTGCAATTTTCTGTGCGGTAATGAGTAGTCGACCAAATTTCAAGTGGTTTCCGTGGTTTGACTTCCATTCAAAACTATTTTAATCCCAAATTCTCTTCTGTAATTGTTATGTATGTAGTTTTATGACCCTTTGTAACACTTTACAATAAAGTCCCATTTGCTAACAGTATCATCAATTAAAAACACTTGTGTAATTAAAAAATGCTTGTGTAAATTTTCACCAGAAAAAAATGATGAATAAAAAAGGGCCTAGACATTTTATGTGTCAACTACTCAGATAAAGTTTACAATAGTTTACATTCATCTACTCTAGAAAGCTAAAAACTTTTTAAAAAGATTATAGTTTTATATGTAAATAAAAATTTAAAAGTGTAAAAAATAGTTTAAGCTACTGTAGATGTCTATAATTACATCTTTTTACAAATGTTGTTGATACTGTGTTGAGGAACAGGAAATCATGTTGATAAGCCCCTCGCATGTTAGCTCACGTCTCTAGGTTAATTCAAGAGGTCACAACCTCATTAGCAGCCAGATTAGAGAGACTTTAGGAGGCAGGATGTTCTCTGTTTGTGCACCGTAGAAAAGCACTTTTCAAGTAAAATCAGTGATTGTGAAACCAATTGGAAATTCTATTTTTATAGCAGAAGAAATGCATGTTACACTAAAAAGTCATTACAGAGGTCCTGAATTGTATTTCTCTTGTGTCTTGGATAATAGCAAGTTCCAAGGGGATTTATCTTTACCAAAGAGTGGCTGTTCTTCCTGAAAGGAAGGGTGTGAAGGTTGGCACACCGTGCCAGAAGGCTGGCCAGGTGGGTCGTGGACGGTTTGTGCTGACACGTTTGCATCAGAGAGAGAAGAATTGGAGGAAATCAGTTAAAGTGTGGCCAAAATGGCCGAGAAGAAAATGAGGTAAATTTTCCACTTCCTCTGATGTCGGATATACCATTTGAGATCCATGTAAGCTGTTATATTGGCATGTTTTTGTGTGTGGTTTTTGTCCTGCATGTGAGTGTTTGTTTCCTGGTGTTCACAGCCTCCCTGCTAAGCTGATAAATGGGGGCGTGGCTGGACTGGTGGGCGTCACCTGCGTGTTTCCCATTGATCTCGCCAAGACCCGCCTCCAAAACCAGCAGGGTGCTCGTGTTTATAGTGGAATGTGAGTTCAACATCTTTATGAGGCCCCCACTTGGGGGTTTTGGGGTCTCTTTTTTGCAGGTACACTTTTAAAAAGAAAGGTTCTTAATTGGAATCTGTGGTTGCATCCATGGAACCTTTGCATTGCACCAAAAGCTCTTAGATTATTAAACTGTTCTTCACATAAAAACAAAATAGTTTCTTTTAAGAATTGGTCACTGAAAGTTTTTTTTGGGGGGGGGGGGGTGACTGGCAAAGACATTTCCTTTGGAGTCTTTATGTTTAATAGTGTAAAAAGGTTCTCAAGCAATAAAATGACCAATTGCATAACTTGCATATGATGATGGTCAGTAGGTTTTTGAGTTATAGTTTTTATAATAGCATTTGTTAGAGATGCAGAAGGGCAGCTGGGTTGCTCTTTTTTATTTCATTTATTTTTGTTTTAATGGCCCTTTGTGTACTTGTTTTTGTGCGGTTTTTAAAAACCCTTCTGAATCTAAAAAAAACAGTGAATCACAAAGGCAGCATGTGTTAGTGATTTACTCTGGGAGGAGGACTTTGTCTGGATTCTACTAAATGACTCAGAAGATGCAAAACAACTTGAGTTGCATGCTTTTGCATCTTTGATCTGTTTACACTCCCAAGTGTTTTTCATCCCTTTTTAAGTAGCTTGCTCTAAGATATCTTTATGTATGTGTGATACCACTGAGATAAAGAGAAGCACTCTTTGTAGTGATGGTGGAGCTCTTTTCTTCTTTGTACACTTATGTAACAAGCAAAATACCCAAGTGGTTTGTGGGCAAGAGACAGGCTGCTATGCTTTAAGCTCTTTCTTCCGCACATTGCTCACTCCTCTAAGAATTCTTTGTGAATGTCTAATTTGGCCGTTCATTATACACAGACATAGAGAACATTTCAGTTTCGGGTGTTTAAGCGATTTATTTTGGTTGTTTACAAAACATCAGTAAGGAATACCACTTTACAATGCATTTGTTAGGGGTGTTTTATAATGAATTGTGATTTCATTATATTTCAGTTAGCATTTAATTAATCATATTGAACATTTTTGTCTTGTTATGAAGGCTGGACTGTTTGGCAAAGACGATCAAAATGGAGGGCTACTTTGGCATGTACCGAGGTATCAACTTTCTTTTCTCGTCTATAGTGCTAACTTGTACTGACTCGCATTCCTGAAGTTATTGCAGACAGTGTTATTTAAAATGATAATGGTTTTAATTGTTTATATGTTCTTGATATTCTCAGAATTTCACTTTACGGTGTTTCTCTCAGGTGCAGCTGTGAATCTTACACTGGTCACACCAGAGAAAGCCATTAAACTGGCTGCCAATGATGTCTTCAGACAGAAGCTCTCCAAAGATGGGTGACCACCACTTTTTAACCTTTTATAAAAGCAAGCATCTCATTACAGTTTCAACATAAAGAAAAAAATTCTGCAGCACTAGCGGAATTGAAAAAAAGAAAAAGACTGTTTCAAACAGGTTTCCGCAACCCTCCCACATCTGATATTTGTTTAAAAAAGCTATACTGCTTTAAACCCCACAATGTGTTTGATCTACTAAAAGTATTGACTAATTAATTTGTGAACTGGACCACACTTGCGCTGTATGTTTCTGACTCACTGAAAAGAACGGGCACATTGGAATCAAAGGAATAATACACCTAAAAATGAACGTTCCGTCATCATTTGCTTACTTTCATGTTGTTCTAAACCTGTATGACTTCCATTTTACTGTAGAACACAAAAGGAAAAACTCTGATTCACTAAAAAGAATTGGCTCATTAGTGTCATATGTTCAGGATTCAGACGGCTCTGGTTGTGCTGTATGTTTCTGATTCACTAAAAAGAGTCAGCTCATTAGAGCCATTGTTTATGAATCTGACTGCTGTGGTTGTGCTGTATCTTTCTGTTTCACTAAAAAAAGCAGCTTATTAGAGTCATATGTTCAGGAATCAGACTGCTTTGGTTGCACTGTGTGTTTCTGATTCACTAAAACGAATCAGCTCAATAGAGTCATTGTTTAGGAATCAGACTGCTCTGGTTGTGTGGTATGTTTTTGATTCACTAAAAAGAATCAGGCACACTAGAGTCATATGTTCATGAATCAGACTGCTCTGGTTGCGCTGTATGTTTCTGATCCACTAAAACGAATCAGCTCATTAGAGTCATTGTTAAGGATTCTGACTGCTGTGGTTGTGCTGTGTCTTTCTCTTTCACTAAAAAGAATCAGCTCATTAGAGTCATATTCTCAGGAATCAGACTTCTCTGGTTGCACTGTGTGTTTTCAGATTCACTAAAAAGAATCAGGTTATTAGAGTCATATGTTCAGGAATCGTGTCACTCCAGTTGTGCTGTATGTTTCTGATTCACTAAAATGAATCAGCACATTAGAGTCATTGTTTAGGAATCGGACTGCTCTGGTTGCACTGTATGTTTTTGATTCACTAAAAAGAATAGGCACACAAGAGTCATATGTTCAGGAATCAGACCGCTCTGGTTGTGCTGTATGTTTCTGATTCACTAAAAAAGAATCGGCACACTAGAGTCATATGTGACCCTGGACCACAAAACCAGTCATAAGTGTCAATTTTTCAAAATTGAGATTTATAAATCACCTGAAAGATGAATAAATAAGCTTTCCATTGATGTATGGTTTGTTATGATAGGACAATATTTGGCTGAGATACAACTATTTGAAAATCTGGAATCTGAGGGTGCAAAAAAATCTAAATATTGAGAAAATTGCCTTTGAAGTTGTCCAAATGAAGTTCTTAGCAATGCATATTACTAATCAAAAATTACATTTTGATATATTTACAGTAGGAAATTTACAAAAAATCTTGATGGAACATGATCTTTACTTAATATACTAATGATTTTTGACATAAAAGAAAAATCAATAATTTTGACCCATACAATGTATTTTTGGCTATTGCTAAAAATATACCCCAGCGACTTAAGCCTGGTTTTGTGGTCCAGGGTCACATATGTTCAGGAATCAGACCGCTCTGGTTGCACTGTATGTTTTCGATTCACTAAAAAGAATCGGCACACTAGAGTCGTATGTTTAGAAATCGGACTACATTGGTTGCACTGTATGTTCCTGATTCACTAAAAAGAATCAGCTAATTAGAGTAAATTGTTTTGAAAGTCAGACTGCACTGGTTATGCTGTATGTTTCTCATTTGCTGAAAAGAACTGGCTCAGTAGAGTCTGTGGTTAAGAAAACAGTGCAGGCAACTGTTTTTAGATGGTTCTTAGCAAAGACCTTAGAAAACATTATCTGTAAGCTATTCCACAGAGGCATTTAGGTCACCAGCTGACTAATCTAAGCAATTATTTCTTTGGTAAATGCAATAATGATCATGCTCTCATCTGCCCCATCTGTCATTGTATCTGTCACCCACAGAAAATTAGCTCTGTGGGGGGAAATCCTTGCGGGGTGTGGAGCCGGAACCTGTCAGGTGGTAGTCACCACCCCCATGGAAATGCTAAAAATACAACTGCAGGATGCTGGCAGGTTGGGTAAGTGTGTTTATTATGCTCCCGTGAGTGTCATCCAAGGTATGTAGGTCTCTATCTTAGGATGCCTTACTAAGTACAAAGGTTAGCCAAAAATAAGCTGTTTGAGTAGAATGGTGTCCACCGAACAGCAGTTCCAGTTTTATTACACTACAAGATAAAATATAAAGATGATATTGAAGTTGTAAGCTCTCCACTTTTGTCTTTACAAGCTGCTCAGCGGACTGTCGCTGCCTCTGCCGCTGGTCCGACCCCCTCGCTTGTTGCTTCTCGGGCAGCACAGCCGGGCACCAGCACCCCTCCTCGACCCTCAGCGACCCGTATCACCCTGGAGCTTCTTAAGACCCGAGGCCTCAGGGGTCTTTACAAGGGTGCAGGTGCTACATTGATGAGGTAACACAAAATCAGACATCACAACCATATAACCTATAGGAATATGGACTATAAGAAATATTTCTGATGGAATATTTCACTTGCAAATGAAAATCCTGTCATCATTTACTCCCCCAAACCCCTCAAATTTTATTCAAACTTTATTCAACAATTCATGAGAGTACTACAATGCATGAATGTGTCCTTGGTGTGAATCGGCCTTAATTCATTTGTTCATCAAACAAATCTATTGTATGACTTAGGATACAGTGCATGAGTCATATGGATAATTGTTATGAAATTCTTTGGTGTCTTTTGAGAGCCCAGTCAGCATTCACTTTCATTATATTGTAAAAGAAGCCAAGAAATTCTTTAAAGAGGTCATGAACTGAGAAACCAAAATTCCCTTGATCTTTTGTCACTGTACGCATCCTGTAAGGTTCAGAACTCAAAACTTTGTTGTTAGTCTAAAAACAGTCTTCCAAAACGACAGCTTTTGGAATGTTCTACATCTAATGATGTAATAGTGTGGATAAGCACCGCCTCCACAGAAGAAGATCAACACTGGGTTCTGCATCACTGCCTGTTTAGCCCCGCCCACCAATTCGTGCATGTAGTGTTTACGAAAGAGGCGAAGGCACAGGTCTTCATTTACAAACAAGGCACAATTCGACGCGGGATTTTCAAAAAGATTGAAACTAAAAGCCGATGCTGTGTCGACTATACTAGATCCGACAGTAATGTCGCAACATAAGTGTGAGTAACTGTTTTCATTACATGATCACTGTTGCTTTGTCTCTTCTTACAGATCGTCTGATATGTATTGAGTTATGCATTTTTAACCTAAATCACAGCAGCGTCCATCTATGAGGAATGTACACTGTCAAACATATACAACTATTAGCCAATCATAGCAGTAGGTGTTTACTTATGAGTCTACTACAGTCCTCCACGCCTATTCAAACAGAGCGTTCTGATGAGGGGGGTTAAAAGCAGGACAGAAAACAGCTTATTCGAAATTATGATGTTTTTTGATGTAAAAATCTTGATAACATTATAAGTGGACCTCAGAGAACAGTACAAAATAAAAAAACAGAGGCAGTTCATGACCCCTTTAAAATGCACCTTTTATGTTCCATAGAACAAAGAAAGTCATAAAGGTTCGGACCACATGCCACCCTTATAAATAACAACAGAATCTGCTAACGGCTAACATAGCTTAGTTATTTGACCTAAAGGGATAGTTCACCTTCACTTGTTGGTCCCCACTGACTTCCACAGTATGGAAAAAATCCACTATGCAAGTCAATGGGGACCAACTGAAGGTGAACTATCCCTTTCAGTCAAATAAACTAAGCTAGGTTAGCCGATCAACATCCAGATCTTTTGCAAAACTTTAGTGAAGTGCTGTTTTAACTCACTTAAGTGAATGCTCTCTCAGTAAACACGCACAGTTTTGGTTACAAAAGGATGGATATATACGTCACGTGACCTTTCACCTTTAACACCTCCCACACAAATAAACCCACTCACCTTTTCGGACAGCCCCTCCCCCGCAGTCTGTGCTGTAATCCCAGCTGAACTGATGTAACCTGCCGGCTGTCAGTTCTGATCTGTTATTCATAGCTTATAATCAACCGTAGGCGGAATTCTCTGCTTAGTGAGAACTCAGTCTGTTGTCTCTCACCTGCGGCCTACACAGCCTAAATCATATTTCAACATGTATTTCATTTCCAGACTAAAACTAATCAGACACCGCGATCAATCGCGACTCGTCAATAACATCCTGCAGCCATGTCTACATTCTATGGCTTTGTGTCTGTTCTCTGTGCAGGGACGTCCCGTTCTCCATGATATACTTCCCGCTGTTCGCCAACCTCAACGCCGTGGGCCGCACTCAGAATAGCCAATGCAACCCCCAGGAGCGGGCCCCCTTTCTGCAGTCTTTCGTGGCTGGCTGCACGGCCGGCTCGGTGGCGGCAGTAGCTGTCACTCCCCTGGACGGTGAGATGCAGGCAAGAGAGGAGTAGAGAAACACAGTTTGCTCTCTCTCCTTTAGAAATGCATGCAGATAAATGTCCCGTCCAGTTAGTCAGAGCCGTCCAAGCCTGAAAAAATCAGTGCTAATCCTGCTTCAACATTAGTACTGCGCTGCTGAGAAACCGTTGGGTGATGATAGTCAGTTGTTGTGGTTTTTGTATGGGTAACAGACGCTAAATATTTATTTATTTATTTAATTTGATGTATTTTAGTATTAACATTTTAATGTGTCATGTCACTTATATTTTAATATATTAAATATACAATTATTTAATATGTCTTAATATATTATTTACAGACTTGCCTAGATATTTGTTTTAAATAGGTCTCATTAGTAGCTAGTAATATCAGAAAAAACAGTGACGACTGCATTTAATTAGTGTTATTTTATTTAAATATTATTTATATATTATTATGTTTATTAATATATGTATTTTATAAAAAATTCTATTTGTGAATATATTAAATTTGAATGAATTTTCTGTTTTCATTATAATTTTAGTTTAAGTTGAATTAATTCATTATGTGCTTTTATCATTTTTATTGGTTTATTTTATATTTTTATTTCACTTTAATTAATTAATACCAATTTAGTACTTCAACTCAAACATATTTTATTTCATTTAGTATATTTTTTAGTTTAAAATTCTCAGCTAATATTTATGTTATTTATATAAGTATTTTATATTAATATATTAATATTTAATTTCAGCTTTATTTCTATTAACAAAACCATTTGTTTTTTGTTTTAGTTAACAACACTGCAGTTAATAGATGTGATAAATACAATATAATTTAAAGGAATGCTAAATTTGTCCATATTTGTCGATATATTTGCAATGACAGATTTTTATATCTGTTGGTGTTGGCAAAAAAAAAAAAAAAAAAAACCCCAGATGTATCCACAAATAGTTACTTACACATATACATTCATTTTTTGTACTTCTATAGTCATTTGTGCAAGTACTCAAAATATTTGTAATATTTTTTAAAAAGTACTGATTACTTCTAGTACTGATGATTAATCAAATTAATCACTTAGGAAGATCTTTAAGAAATGCGAGCACAAATAATTAATACTAATCAGCTTTTTTGTTTTGTGATGAATTATGGGTACATTTTTACCAAACTGACTAGGTCACTCCCAGCACACCATAAAGGCACAGAATGAGTCTTTTGTTTCTGAGTGATTAATTAGTGAAGCCTGTGTGCTGTGGCAGAATCCTGCTGTGATGTGTAGACTGAAACACTTCGAACGTGCAAAGTCTGCTTTCAAGTTCTATTGAGAAAGCGTTTTGTTTATAGCTCGTCTCTACTTCTATTCTATCATCTGAGAGACAATTCTTTGTTCCCTAAAACATCAGTGAAGGGTACAGAAGGATTATTTGGACAGTGGAAACACTGGCGGTCATTTCAGCGTCTCTATTTGAGGATTTGGCAGTACTGCCTGCAACATTACATTGTTTAGAGGCTCACAAATAGAATACAGGAAACCTATCACCACTTAATTAGTCCTGTGTAACTTTTAAAGTGGAGCATACAGTATGTTACAATCAGTTATAGTGGATTCTCGACACAACAAACAGATTTGGTTTTGCCAAATGATACCATTTTCAATGTAGACTTAAATTTAGAGTTAGACTTTAATATTTGTTATGAAGTGAAACATGCTGCGACAAACTGAATTGGAACACATGAAATTATAATAAATACCTTTCTTAATAAAACTTAAAATCTACATGTGGCTTTAATATCATATTTCAGAGATTGTTTTTCTTTTTTCATATTGAATAATTTCATAAACAAGAAATTAGAACTGCATTTGAGAATAATAGGGGCAGCCGTGGTAGGGGCAGCCATGGTAGGGGCAGCTGTGGCCTAATGGTTATGGTTAATGGTATGGGTCACCATACTTGGCCACACACCACTCCCCTTTCCCCTTAATACTTTAAAAAATGTAATAAATTGTATATGGTTTTAGAGAATGTAGTGTGTCAGAGAACATATGACAATGGCTTCATGATAATTTAGCCAAAGATGTAAATTCTTCTGATAAACACAAAAGAAGATATTTTCAGTTGACAGTAGCCATTGACTTCCAGAGTTTTTTTCCCCCCTTTATACCATGGAAGTCAATGGCTACCGGTAACTTCTTTTGTGTTCAACAGAAGAAAGAAACTCATACAGGATTGAAAGAGCTTGAAGTAGATGACAGAATTAGAATTTTTAGATGAACTCCCTTCAAAAGAATCGCTACATAGTTTTTTTAAAAACAGTTCTTTGAAATGAACTGCTTGAAAGGACCTGTTCTTGGAAATGAATCGTACTAACTACTGTGCAGCTCAATTATAACTTGCATTCAGGAAACCAGATCTGAGAAATTAAAGTCAGGCTGAATCTACATCCTATACTTAAAAATATAAATGAATGTATCTATTAATATTTGTCATTTTCAGTTATAAAAACGCGCCTACAGACCTTACAAAAGGGGGAAGGAGAGGACTCCTATAGAGGCATCATCGACTGCACACAGTAAGCTTTATATTTGCATGTATTGACTACTTATTATAGTACTAAACAATTTCCATATTCATGTATCATGGTATTTATTTACATGGCATTTATATCACTCCTTTTTTCACAGACGCATTTTAAAACGAGAAGGACCATCTGCGTTTCTTAAAGGAGCAACGTGTCGAGCTTTAGTCATCGCTCCGCTCTTCGGCATCGCTCAGGGCGTGTATTTCCTGGGCGTCGGCGAGCACATGCTGGGGCTGCTGGGATAGCGGCAGGTGACCTTACCTCAGTCATCATACACACAGTACTGTTTCTACATGGGCCAAGGGATGAAGGAAGAGGTGGCGATGAAAGAAAGAAAGTCCCAGACTTTATTTTTTGATGAGGTAAATATGGAGAGAAATTCACATACCCAACCAAAGCAGGTTCAGACACTGGGAGAACAGAGGAGGGTTCTGTAACGCTAACATAAAAGCCTATATTGCACACTAACCATGTTTAAGTACCTAAAAACTACAAACAGGGTCCTGTTCTGACTTAATCTGGCAGGTTTTTTTTTGTCCAATTAATATTGTTTTTATGTCTTTAAAGCCCATAGTTACAATCAGTTTTAAACCAACATGATTTGTGATAATCAATTCATCAGTTGTGAACAGGGTTTATGTGTATTTAGAAAGGTATGGAAGCCCATTTTACCTTTTTTCCTTGCAATTCTAAAAAAGAAAATTCAGCATTGTGCTCAGAGCTCTGAGTTTACATCTCATAATTGTTTTTCCTGCCACCAAATGAATAAAAAAGGCAATTGCAACTGTTTCTCACAATTCTGTTTATATCTCACAATTCTGACTTATTTTGCTCAGAATTCTGAGTTTATATCTCTTAATTCTGACTTTTTTCTCTCACAATCCTGAGTTTATATCTCAGTTCTGACATTTTTCCATAGAATTCTGAGTTTACATCTCAAAATTAGGACTTTTTTCTCTGAATTCTGAGTTTACATTTCATGATTCTGTTTTTTGTTTTTGTTTTCCACCACTGAATAAAAAAATGAAAAAGGGAATTACAACTGTTTCTCACAATTTTGAGTTTACATCTCACAATTCTGTTTATATCTCACAGTTCTGACTTATTTTGCTCAGAATTCTGAGTTTATATCTCAATTCTGACATTTTTCCATAGAATTCTGAGTTTACATCTCAAAATTGGGACTTTTTTTCTCTGAATTCTGAGTTTAAATTTTGCATTTTTTTTTACCCAGCACCGAATAAAAAAATAAAAAAAGCCAATTGCAACTGTTTCTCACAATTCTGCGTTTACATCTCACAATTGTTTATTTCTTACAATTCTGACTTTTTTTTTTTTTTGCTCAGAATTCTGAGTTTATATCTCTTAATTCTGACTTTTTTTTCTCACAGTCCTGAGTTTGTATCTCAGTTCTGACATTTTTCCATAGAATTATGAGTTTACATCTCAAAATTGGGACTTTTTTCTCTGAATTCTGAGTTTACATTTCACGATTCTGTTTTTTGTTTTTGTTTTCCACCACCGAATAAAAAAAAATGAAAAAGGCAATTGCAACTGTTTCTCACAATTTTGAGTTTACATCTCACAATTCTGTTTATATCTCACAGTTCTGACTTATTTTTCTCTGAATTCTGAGTTTACATTTTGCAATTGTTTTTTTTTTTCACCACTGAATGAAAAAATAAAAAAGGTAATTTATCTCACAATTCTGTGAGTTTAATCTCAAAATTTCGAGTTTATGTATCAGAACTGCAAGAAAAAAGTCTGAATTGACATATAAACTCAGAATTGCGAGAAAAAAATCCCAGTTGTGAGATAAAAGTCACAATTACCTTTTATTTTTTTTTTAATTTTCATTCTGTAGTGGAAATGGCCTGCCATATGGAGATTTGAATCAAAGTTGAGATGTATCCGTATGATCTAAATTTATCTTTTGGGTTTCTATTGCTGATTCCCACCCTTTAAACAGCAATAAATAAGCAGAAACTGGGTTTAGTGTCTGCTGACCTATTCTGGTTGCTGCTTTAATTCTCGTCTCACAGTAAATCTCAGTCTCTACTTGTGAAGAGACTGCTGGACTTTGGAGTGGAGGCCTTGTCCTCCTGTTATATGTTCCTCTGTGGGACAAAATTCCTTGTAGGTTATATAATGTTGACCTAATATTTTTTAATGCTTCTTTAAACGATTTTGTTGAGTAAGCAATACATTTAAATGCAACAAAGCCTTATCCTTGCCACTCATGTTTTTCACTGAAGAATAACAAAATATAAGTACCAGTGGCTTTTAAAGTATATGTATATATATATATATATATATATATATGAAGAGTTCAAATGCAAAAGCCTCTAAGTTTGTCTGACATTTTTCTTTAAATTAGCATTTCTTTCTGGCTACTATGTATAGGTTTCTATCTAAGTACTGCTACTTCTGAATGGGCTGAGGCTTGGATTTATCACATTTGAAGTGAAAGTACTTGATGAACATATACTATGTGTGGAGAGCATTCACCCTGTATCGTTATCTCATTTTTGACCAAGATGGTTTTTAGAGGCTTTTGCATTGGAACTCTTCATACATATATACCTGTATATATGTATGAAGAGTTCCAATGCAAAAGCCTCTAAAAGCCATCTTGGTCAAAAATGAGATAACGATATATATATATATATATATATATATATATATATATATATATACAGTACAGGTCAAAAGTTTGGAAACATTACTATTTGTAATGTTTTTGAAAGAAGTCTCTTCTGCTCATCAAGCCTGCATTTATTTGATCAAAAATACAGAAGAAAAACAGTAATCTTGCAAAATGTTATTACAATATAACATAATGGTTTCTGTTTTAATATACTTTAAAATATAATTTATTTCTGTGATTCAAAGCTGAATTTCCATCAGCCATTACTCCAGTCTAAAGTGTCACATGATCCTTCAGAAATCATTCTAATATGCTGATTTATTATTAGAATTATCAATGTTGGAAACAGTTGTGCTGCCAAATATTTTTTTTGGAAACTGCGATACTTTTTTCAGGATTCTTTGATGAATAAAAAAATAAAAAGAACAGCATTTATTCAAAATAGAAATCTTTTCTAACAATATAAATCTTTGCTATCACTTCTTATCAATTTAACACATCTTTGCTGAATAAAAGTTTTAATTTCTTTCAATAAAAGAAAGAATAAAAATTTACTGACCCCAACCTTTTGAACAGTAGTGTATATTGGTAGAAAAGATTTCTGTTTTAAAAAAATGCCCTTCTTTTTAACTTTTTATTCATCAAAGAATCCTGAAAAAAATATCACAGGTTCCAAAAAAATATTAAGCAGCTCAACAGTTTCCAGCACTGATAATAAATCAGCATATTAGAATGATTTCTGAAGGATCATGTGACACTTTAGACTGGAGTAATGGCTGATGGAAATTCAGCTTTGAATCACAGAAATAAATTATATTTTAAAGTATATTAAAACAGAAACCATTATGTTATATTGTAATAACATTTTGCAAGATTACTGTTTTTCTTCTGTATTTTTGATCAAATAAATGCAGGCTTGATGAGCAGAAGAGACTTCTTTCAAAAACATTACAAATAGTAATGTTTCCAAACTTTTGACCTGTACTGTGTATATATATATATATATATATATATATATATATATATATATATATAATACGGTGAAAAATAGACAGAGAAATGAGTTCTATAATAGTTTAATTTTGAGCGTACTTCTGTAAAAAAAAAAAAAAAAAAAAGATAGTGGAAAAATATAAGATATTTCTGTTTAAAATACAGTATTTTAATAATATCAAGAAAGAGATCTTTTTAAAAGTTTATAGTGGCATATTCCTGGAAGACAAGACTTGATTTCTGAGAAAAAAAATATCTCAGAGGCTTCATATTCATTTGCTATACTAAATAATTGTAATGAGCAACATGCAATCTGTACATTTAAATATGCAAGACTGATATTGTAGACATCTCTGCTTATTAAATCACTGAAGAGCTTTTGTATTTTAAAGTTTCTTGAAAACATGGTCTGGAGTCATTTGATTATGCAAAACACTGTTTGTGCACCACAACTGATGCTTATTTGCATCTCGTACATTTGAATTCCACAAGCGTGTTTTTAATGTTTGAGGTATATGTAGCATCTTTAAGCCTCTGTCAGATTTCTGACTTGATGTAACCAACAAGCAATGTGTTGTTTATATTGTAATGGGCACAGAAATGCTTCAAAATATAAATAAAATATATTTGATTTATTTCTCTGTAGTACAATGCAGTTGTACTGCAAATGAAAACACACACAGACAAGCACGGAGGCATCCATATGTTTAAGACATTGAAAGAGAGAACCGGTTATGTTTTCTGTTATTCAAGGCAATGACAATGTAAATTCCCGAGTGCTTAAAGCTTTTCGTTCAAACAGGCTGAGAGAAGATGTCAGGTGTCCACTTTCTCTAGATGACATGATTTTCAAACAGAAAGCGTTAAATAAACACTCAAAGGAGAGGTGTAAGGTAACATACGCACACATGATACGCCTTTCATTTTGAACCGCTTTCTTTGGCTTGTTTCTTCAAGAGAAACAGCAAAAACACAAAAGAAAGAGAGCGAGCCATTAATTGCCGACACATGATAAGTTGAATTTCCTGAACTGCAACAGACACTTCAGAAAATCCACAAAGTGACCTTTAAAAAATAAAAAATCCCGTCAAACCTTGTCGTCAGTTTATCAGGGCTTTTGAATTTCACCCTATTTTGTAACAGACCATTAGTCCATAAACTTGCGGTTTTGGTTGGCACCAAACAGCTGCACTCTGATCTCAGGCATCATCTGTGAAAACAGAAAAGCAAAGAATATGAGGACCAATGTTCCCTCTAATTTTTTTTCTTGCTTGAGCAAAACTTTTCTCTATTGGGCGGACATTTCGGCCACATGAGCAAAAAACATTCTTTATACCAGACCTGTACAGCGCACACACAAAAAAAGTGTAACATTTAACTTTAATGTGCTACTTATATTTGATTTGAACCTTGATGTTACTAAATGATGTACATTTTAGGTTACCTGAGAAAACTTTTTTTTACAGTATAATACACTGCCGTTCAAATGTTTGGGATCAGTAAAGTTTTTTAAAGAAGTTTCTTATGCTCATCAAGGCTGTATCTGTTTGATAAAAAATACTGAATATTATTTCACAAAATGAAATACTGCAATTTAAATTAAAAGTTTTCTATTTTAATATACTTTAAAATAGCATTTATTGAATTTTCAGCATCATTACTCCAGTCTTCAGTGTCACATGATCCTTCAGAAATCCTTCTAATATGCTAATTTATAATCAATGTTGGAAACAGTTGTACTGCTTAATATTTTTTGGGACCTGTGATATTTTTTAGGACTTTTTGATAAATAAAAAGTTAAGAAGAACAGTGTTTATTCAAAATAGAAATTTTGTGTTACGATATACACTACTATTCAAAAGTTTGGGGTCAGTACATTTTTTCTTTCTTTCTTTTTTTTAAAGAAATTCATACTTTTATTCAGCAAGGATGTGTTAAATGGATCAAAAGTGATAGTAAAGACTTATATTGTTAGAAAAGATTTCTATTTTGAATAAACGCTGTGACACTGAAGACTGGAGTAATGATGCTGAAAATTTAGCTTTGCTTCACAGGAATAAATTATATTTTAAAGTATATTAAAATAGCAAACCAATATTAGAAATTGCAATAATATTTCACAATATTACTGTTTTTTTCTGTATTTTTGATCAAATAAATACAGCCTTGATGAGCATAAGACACTCCATTAAAAACAAGGTCAATTATTTATTAGGTTTATAATAGAGGCCAAACATAATATAATATCAAAACAAACTGAAGCATTTAAACTGAGGTTTGTAAGTTAAATATTTTCAAAAAAACACATGTGAACATGTGAATTCTTATATAGCTGTCTAAACATCCCTACGAAGTACAGTTTGGACAATACACCTGTGTGTGACTGTAAATGTCTCCGAGTTTTGTTACTGTTCGGTGCCCATCATCTGCTAATCAAGCCACATTTCTTTAATTTATGAGGACATTTTATATCACACTTCATTGCGTTAGCGTTGGCTCTCGCATTGAGCTATTTCGTCCACAACCATTGAAGTATTCAGTTTCTACAGCGACTCGTTTGGCACACATCATTCTCTTTCTATGAAACCTGTAAACTGCATTCACCGGTTCTAACTCCATAAGCGACATCAACTCTAGCGGTTTACCCGAGCATTGCAATTCTTTCGTTTTTACTAGAATACAATCATATGGCTTTCCCAACTCTTTTTTTTTTTTTTGCGTGTGTGCGGCCAAGGTGGAAGTAGTGCATGGCCTTGAGGGAACACTGATGAGGACTTGAATCCAACAAACAGCTTTTGTCCTGTTTCTTCCTGTTCTACAATGTGATTGGACTCTCTACCTGTTGTGCAAGAAGGTCCAGTCTGCTCTCCAGTGTGTTGGACACTTTGATTTTCCCATCAGCGTTATAGACTTCAACACCTCCTGAGCTGAGGACACCAAGTATGAACAGTTAACTCATCTAATTATGTGTAAATGAGCGTATAAGAGAGCTTACATGTCAGGGGGCAGGAAGTTGTTTTCGTCGACACACACTTCAATATTACTCTTCACTGTCTCTTTGTAGATAGGGATGTTTTTCTTAACAGCAGCCTATTATGAACAGATTTATCTTTAAAAATGTTAAAGGTTTGTATAGTTCATATGCATGTTGCATAATATGATGTGAACAGACAGACGGTGAATAGAGCTCACCTGCACCATCGCTACATCTTCCTTTCTGCACCGAACTACAACCTTGGGCTCCAACAGCTGATAAAATCCCTGCCAAGGCAAACAGAAATGGTAATAAAATAGTTATTAAAAAACAGTAATGTTGTGAAATATTATTACAATTTAAAACAAAGGTTTTTTATTTTAATATATTTTAAAATATAATTTATTTCTGTGATGCAAAGCTGAATTTTCAGCATCATTACTCCAGTCTTCAGTGTCACATGATCCTTCAGAAATCATTCTGATATGCTGATTTATTATCCATTTGGAAACGGTTTAATATTTTTGGAACCCGTGATGCTCTTTTTTCAGGATTCTTTGATGAATAAAAAGTTAACAGCCTTTATTTAAAATAGAAATCAGGTGACCTGTAACACCAGCCCCTCCAGCAGTTTCGGGTACTCATTTGGGTTTTTGGCTATGTTGGCCAGTCGTTGTCGTGCTTCGTTAAGGAGATCCTGCAAAGAATCACATGAGGAAGACGAAGGTGAGATTTCTTGCAATTCTATAAAAGTATAAACTACAGAAATGTCAAAATGACAATCATCATACCTTAACCATGTCATCACGAGCTTTGAGTACCTTCAGTCTGGCCTGGTTCATCAAATTCGACATTTGACTGTGGATTTGAATGAAGATGTTATTAAATAATTCCAAAGAAGGACTCAGGTTACTCAATTAAAGAACACAAACTCACATTTTCTTCTGTTGTTCAATCTGTTTCTCTTTTTTCTCATAGTACTCCATTATCTTCAACCTCTGAGTCTGTACCAGTCGTCCCTTTTCGATATTAAACTCTTCTTCTGCCTGCAATCCACATACCCATGATGCTCTGGACAAATTCAGACCATATTCATGCACTTATGCTAATCACTGCATTTACACTTTACCTTTGCATCAATTTCTTCTGCCTTCTCATTGGCTTCCTGTTCAATAAAGGCCATCATGTGTTTGATCTGGAGAGATGCATGGAGATCAGGGTCAATAAAAGAGCAAAGCAAGGTTAAATTACAGTGCAACAGTTTCCAAGCCCCTCTGACCCTTCATTAAGATGATGTAATGAAATAAAAGGGGATGAGGCTAGAAAGTGAAGGAGAAATGAGACTGAAAGTGCTGTTGGGAAAGTCCATGGATGTGTGCTGGACAACTGAAGGACAGAGATTTCCTCTTTTGGCTTCATAATACACTCACACAGTATTAATTAATACAAAACCTTAATTAGAGAAGATGCATTTGTACCCCTCAAAGTGATGAAACTGAAAGAGATAATGATAATAATAACTAAATAAAATAACAACAGTGCATTTTTTTATATACGCCTTTCAAAACACCAAAGAACACCATACAAGCAATATATAATTCATAACATCAATTCAGCATTATTAAAATACAATCCTGATTACAGCTCATTTTAAAAGATGAGTTTTAAAACGAGACTTAAAAGTAATTAGACAATCACTTTCACATATTTAAAAAATAGTTTACGAATGAATATCAGTTTAGATTATGCCTAAATAAGGACACTTTATTGTTTTAATTAGTTATTAGTATATAAAACATATACAGTATAAAATTTGTATCATAAACGTAAACCATCAGATTTGTGCCTGTAATGTTTCGGGACTTCAAAAGTGCACCGTATTTGTGTAAATAGCTTTATAATAGACATTTTTATACGTTGGCTACCTGATCTGAAATATAATGGTTAATTAAATAAATTCTAAACTTAGTTTATGAACTTCTGGTTTTCTTTCAGTACCTGTTTCTGTACGGCGGCATCGCTGAGCGCCATGGCTGATGTTTTCACTGTCTGCGATCTGAAGAGAGATTTATCACAAGGAATATTTAATATTAACTTTGGAACTACTAAACTAAACTATCCACTACTGTATTCACATAACTAAAATCTGCAGGACTAAACTACAGTTCTTCCAAACGTCAGCTGACAAGGACGTAGGCGTCACGTGGTTTGAAGCGTCATGTCCGAGTTAAGACTACGCCCACTTTTCATTTTTTTGTTTGTGATTTAAACGGACTTTAAAATAACTCACTGCACTAGGTTATTAATTCCTGAAAAAGTAAAGATGTAATTGTGAACAACTGTAATAAATTATATTTAATCCTATTAAACTTCCAATACTAAATATTATGATAAAAGGTGATTTTTTTTTTCAGTGGGAAACCCTGTTGGGCCACATGTCACATACCCTACTTTTATCTGAATGACTAATAGCAGTTGAATGTCATTGTTTGCACATTTAAAGTATTGATTAAAATCCAACTAATGCTAAATATATTTAAGTTTGATACTATGTAAATTAGATACTAGAATTGGTGTTGGAGCAAGAAGACTAACAATACCTAGATAATTTCTAATTTTGACCTTCAGCCTCGACATGAGCAGCTCTCAAGACTGTATCTTGCACTCTTGCTTTATATTCGTTATAAAATGGATTTGATGTGAGTTGACTTTTTCTTTTTCCTCCTCTTCTTGTTTTTTTTTCCACTGAGAAACACAAAGCGATGCACACCTGGAGCAGATACACATACAAAAGTTGGCTGCATCAGGTGACAAAAGTCGTATTAACCTGAATCAGCACTAATATTACTGAGAACTCAACATATGTCTGTCAGTGAATAAGAGCGGTTGTCCCTGAAAGAGACCTACAGTAGAGATCACTGCCAGAACTGGAGAACATGAGACTCTAGCAGTCTTTGTGCTCCTGGCTGCAGTTCACTGCGAGGAGCTCTTTAATGGGTAAGTTCTTATACTTTTTTATTCTTTTGTGACATATTACTGTATGTCAGCCTTGTTTCTTGATCAAAATGTCTGATTCTGCTTTTTCTTTCTTAATAGAGACCAAATTCTCAGAATCCATGCAGAATCTGTAGACCACATTCAGATTTTGAAAAAGCTGGAAAGGGACCTGGATTATCGGGTATTAGTTAAATGCCTGCTGTGACATGTTTTAAATTTAATTTGATCACATATATCCAATATGACATGGAAATCTCTCTCATTAATATATATATATATATATATATATATATATATATGTGTGTGTGTGTGTGTGAGTGTGTGTGTGTGTGTGTGTGTGTAGAATGTGATCCTGTAGCTGGATTTCTGGACTCATGGCTTCTCAACTGAACGTCCTGTTGACATCCGTGTGCCTCACTCTGGTCTGTATGCTGTCAAGGACTTCCTCAAGAAAAACAACATCCCTTTCAAAGTCATAATCAACAATGTGCAGGTGTCTTATTTGTAAAAATCTATATACAAAATAACATTATTGAACTACACAATTTTTTAGAAGATCAAGCATTGATTTATAATCCTATAAATTCCAATACTTGTGATTTTTCAGTAAAGTAATAGTAATAGATAACTTTTTCTGTCTCAGGAACTTTTGGTCAGAGAGAGAGAAGAAATGGTTCGGAATGTAGAAATGGAACGCCAGATCAAGAGCTTCAGCTTTGCTGCTTATCATGACCTGGACACTGTAAGTACATGGACTGATTTTTGCAAAAAAAAACGTATTTATGACCTTAACAAAACATTAGTTTTTTTTTTCTTACTCCTTTCAGATTTACAATTTTATGGACACCCTTGTTGCAAGTCACTCTAACCTGATCTCTAAAGTGAAGATTGGCAGCACTTATGAGAACCGTTCCATGTATGTCTTGAAGGTAAATGGATGATATGCTTATAAACTGATATCTACATACCACTATCTGATTTGTTATAATGCATCCAGTTCAGCACTGTTGGAGAGAAAAAACCTGCAATCTGGATTGATGCTGGAATCCATGCGAGGGAGTGGATTTCTCATGCTACTGCAGTGTGGCTTGCTGACAGGGTGAGGGAGATTGTTGAAGAATTATACCTTAAGTGTTTGTTTCAGTCTTTTTGTCATAGCACATTCAGAGCTATTTTCTTGTTTTTTTTCTGACAGGAAAGATGATATCTTTTTTTATATTTATTTATTTATTTGTTTACCTTTATTTATATAGGGCTTTTAACAATACAAATTGTGTCAAAGCAGCTTTACAGTATTAAATAGGACAAATAGTGTATAATAATGCAAAAAGACAACCGTAAACACTCAGTTTTCAGTTGGAAAACTGAGTATGTATTTTTTATGTTCATTTTATATTTTATTAGTATTTAAATTTTTTTTATATCTTTGTAACATTCTGCACTTTTTGACTTTGACGTAGACTGCCACAGACTTTAAGGAAAACCGTGCCCTTGTGCCCAGTATCCTTAGTTAGATGGATTGTGGCCAATCCTGATGGATATGTCTTCACTCACTGCTCTCCCAATGTAAGCAGCCATTCACTGGTTTGCATAAAGCACAAATAAATATTTAGAAGCATTTTATAAGCTTTTGTAATTGCATATATTGCTAATTAACATTACCTTAGGAACATTACCGTTTGTGGCGTAAGAGCCGGTCTGCGACCTCTAACCCCAAATGCCATGGTGTCGACCTCAACAGAAACTGGGATGCTGAATTTGGTGGTACGTTCATACTGTCGTTTTTTCTTGTTGTAACAGATCCGAATGACTTTGCTTTATTAAATGTGTCTACATTTTCTCCAGGTCCTGGAGCAAGCGATGACCCCTGCGCTGAAGACTACCGCGGTCCTTCTGCTCAATCTGAGACTGAAGTGAAAAACATTGCAGGTTTCATCATGAGTCACGGCAACTTCACATCTTTCATGACCCTCCACTCTTAGCTCTTAATGTTTCCGTATGGCTACAGTGGCATAGATGCTCCTGACTGGCCTGAACTGGTAAGAAAAAACTATTCCCATAAGCGTCTCTGGTCATCTTCTGATTCTTGTCTGTTTTATGATCTCACAGTGATATTTTTGTGTGTGTGTTTTCTAGCATGATGTGGCCACACAGGCAAGCAAAGCCCTCAATTCCTGACATGGCACCGTTTATAAAGTTGGAAGTATTTTCCACACTATTGATAAGTGGATTGTGGAAGTGAATCTATTCAACCACTTTAACCACCAAGACATGGAATATCACATTTAAAAGTATAGATTACAAAAAGTGTGTTCAATGCCATAGAATAACTATTTGAGGTTTCCCAGAGAATCAGCGAACTGTTCTTAAAAGAACCATTTTTTAAAAAAATTTTCTAGAATCATTTTCCATGGATGTTAAAAGTTCTTCATGGAACCATTGATGCCAATGAAGAACCTTTCCCCCAGTTTCACAGACAAGGCTTAAGCCTAGTCCCAGACTAAAATGTAAGTCTGAGCTGTTTCAACTGAAAGAAACGTGCACTGACTGATCTTAAAATATATCAATGCCTTTGTTTTGTCTTAAGATGCACACCAGTAATGTTTTTTTCTAAGGCATGTTTATAAAAATTACTTAAATGTCCTAATTGAACTATGGCCTAATCCTGGTTTAGGCTAAGCCTAGTCTATGAAACCGGCCCTTTATTATTTTTTTTATTTGTCTGTGTTCTAAGCTATGCTTGGTTTTATCATTGGTTTTACATTTATTTGCCAAAATGCAACCGTTGAGTATGCTCAATTAGACAACAGTGTGCTTTATTTATCAGCAGTTAGAGAAGAATATTGAAGATCTTGACCATTTTGTCCATGCGAAACAATAAGTAAAGCATATTCAGCACATTCATCGGAAAAAAAATGGTACAAAAGTTGGTTGTGCCCTTTCAAAAGGTTCAAAAATGTACCTTAAAATGAAAATTTGACAGTATACTCATCCTTAGGCCATCTGAAATGTAGGTGAGTTTGTTTCTTTAACACAACAGATTTGAAGAAATTCAGCATCACATCACTTGCTCACCAATGGATCCTCTGCAGTGAATGGGTGCCATTGCTGATAAAAACATCACAATAATCCACAAGTAATCCACACCACTCCAGTCCATCATTTAATGTCTTGTGAAGCCAAAAGCTGTGTTTGTAAGAAACCAAACCATCATTAATTTGTTCAAACTTTAAACCGTCACTTCTGACCAAAATACAAGTCCATAATAACATAAGCCATAATAATGCTTTCTCCAAAGCAAATATTCATTTTTGGGTAAACTATTCCCACTTTAGCGGTAAATAAGATGCAAAGATGTACCTTTTGCTGCCCCAGTGAGAGCTTTTGTATATTATTGTATATTTTGAATAACAGTATCACAAATCCTTTGATTTACAGATCATATATTGAAAGGCCCAAGCTACACAGTAAATGTGTGTCATTCTTGTTTT
This sequence comes from Tor tambroides, assembly GCA_021397915.2. NCBI lineage: Eukaryota > Metazoa > Chordata > Actinopteri > Cypriniformes > Cyprinidae > Tor > Tor tambroides. Next base: position 72,872 of record JAFVLL020026519.1, read on the forward strand.
GTAAAGGTGTTATGATAGCTATATAATATCCAGGAATAAAAAGTTCTCTCAGTATTGTAAAATTCACATTTCATTTCAGAACAAGCTAGTGGTGCAAGTGTTGACTGGGCTTACCTACGTGCCATCAAATACTCCTTTGCTTTTGAGTTGCGTGACACTGGCAGATATGGATTCCTCCTGCCTGCCGACCAGATCGTTTCCACAGCAAGGGAGACGTGGTTTGCTCTCAGATACATTATGAAATATGTTTGTGATCACCCTTACCGAGAGAAATTTACTGAAGCTTCAGTATATACTATGAAATGTGTGTCGTTTCAGATATGATGCTTCAGTGTTGTCCAAATAGTATGTTTTGACAGAGGTCTATTAGTTGTTCCCAAAATCCCACTTTTATTGTATATCTCTTCAGTCAAGGTTTTTTTTTTTCTTTTCAAACTTCTCAGATCCATTTCGTGATGATCAGTGTTCAGCTTTATACAACAACTTTTATGGCAGTTTTGTATTTCTTTATTTATTTTTAAAATAAATATCAGTATTTTTGGGTCAAATTTTTGCTTTTGTCTTTAGTCTTTTGGCGCCTCTTAGAATGACTACCTACCGATGAACCGTCTTGATGTTTTAGGCAAACACAAAATAAAATGTATGTGATTTATTTGTGATGTCTAAATCTATAATAGACTAACAATATAACCAGTAGGTCTACTTATATTTTGTTGATGTGCCATCTGATACTGGTCTTAAAGGGATAGTTCACCCAAAATGACAATTCTGTCATTATTTATTCTCACCCATGTTGTTACAAAACAGTATGATGTTCTTTCTTCTGAAGAAAAAGGGGGAAAAAGTCCTACAGGTTTGGAACAACCTGAGGCTGAGTAAATAATAACAAAATATTCATTTTTGGTGAGCTATCCCTTTAATGGAAAGTAATTAGCAACTGAATTGTTGCTAACATTGTTTAAAAATGCTAAAGAAACATGTATACATACAGTAAAAGAAAGTAAAAAGAACACATACTTTTCAGACACAAGCATTTGTTTTGACTTTCTTTGAGGCTGCAAGTGTGAATACCTCCCATAATTCATGATAGTGTTGTTTCCTCAATACTCTCTACTTCTGAATCCAGATGAGCAGTTCTTCTCCTCCTGGAGATGAAAGGTTTTTGACCATAACCAGAGGGACAAACTATCAATCTGATATATTGTCACACACAAAATCTGGTGTATACTGTACTTTATTCTGCAACAATGAAAGGTCAAAGCCTGAGCATTTGTGGTCCTTGCAATATACTTTAAGACACAATGGCATGAATTTTGCAAATCCAGCAACTATTTTTTTTATCAAAACCACTCAAATGACAGCCTGCTAACTTGTGAATTAACTTAAAGGGATAGTTCAGATAAAAATGAAAACTTTGTCATCATTTACTCACCCTCATGTTGTCCCAAACCTGTATGAATTTCTTTCGACTGTTGAACACAAAAGAAGATATTTTGAAGAATGATTGACATCGACTTCCATATTTTTTCCATACTATGGAAGCCAAACTCACTCAGGTTCGGGTGAGTAAATGATGGCGAAATGTTCATTTTGGTGCGAAATGAAATCTCTTTAAACTGTCACCTTTTGAATTGTTTCCCACCTAATTTTAGAAGCCCTGAGAAATTTGCAGCAATGTTCACCTGGAAAAGATACACACTTCTTGTTGCTTAATAGTCAACTTGCATCAGCACTGATATTGCTGAGAACTCAACATATGTCTCTTAGTGTATAAAATCAACTGTCCCTGAAAGAGACCTACAGTAGAGATCATTCCCAGAACTGAAGAACATGAGACTCTATCTAGCAGTCTTTGTGCTCCTGGCTGCAGTTCACTGCGAGGAGCACTTTAATGGGTAAGTTCAGATACCTTTTCTTCTTTTATGACTTATTACCATATGCCTTGCCTTGTTTCTTGTTCAAAATGTCTAATTGTCTTTTTTTTTCTTTTTTTTTTTTTTAAATAGAGACCAAGTTCTCAGAATCCATGCTGAATTTGAAGAACACATTCAAGCTTTGAAGGAGCTGGAAGAGGATGTGGAATCTGGGGTATGATAGTTTTATATCTCCTGACATATTTCCGTTTTCACTTGAACACCTACCATATTTTATTGCATATATATGTGATCCTGTAGCTGGATTTCTGGACTCATGGCTTCTCAACTGAACGTCCTGTTGACATCCATGTGCCTCACTCCAGTCTGTATGCTGTCAAGGACTTCCTCAAGAAAAACAACATCCCTTTCACAGTCATGATCAACAATGTGCAGGTGTGTAAAATACAGATTAAAAACATGAACTGAAATGATCCACCAGTGCAAAAAGTATCAATCAAATCAATTTAACTAGAAATTAAATGATAAAGCTATTTAGAATTTTAGATTTTTCATTTTGACCCAGAAAATAAGATGCTAACACCACAAATGAAATATACATACAAGGTTTTTCTGTGTCTCAGGAACTTTTGGACAAGGAGAAAGCAGAGATGGTCAGTAATGCTAAGATGGAACGCAGCACCAAGAGTTTCAACTTTGCTGCTTATCATGACCTGGACACTGTAAGTACATGGACTAGAAAGCCATGTGGATGATGTAAGAATGATGATAAGCTTTGCTAACATGAACAAATGTCTGAATATTTTATTCAGCTTTACAGTTTTATGGATACTCTTGTTGCAAGTCACCCTAACCTGATCACTAAAGTGCACATCGGCAACTCCTATGAGAACCGTCCCATGTATGCCCTGAAGGTAAAGTCTGATCCAATACAGATTATGTGATTGTGAACACAGTTTTTTTTTGTGTGTGTGTGTAATCTATTTGCACTGATTCCAGTTCAGCACAGGTGGTGTGAGTCGACCAGCGATCTGGGTTGATGCTGGAATCCACTCCAGGGAGTGGGTTACTCAGGCTTCTGCTGCGTGGATCGCCAACAAGGTAAGAGGAATGAAAAAAATGTGATGACAAATTACTTTCAATATGTGGAATAATCATCTTTTCTGCTTTAGATTGCTTCAGACTATGGCGTTGATCCCTCCGTGACCTCTCTCCTTGGTCAAATGGATATCTACCTGATGATTGTGACCAACCCTGATGGATATGTTTTCACTCACACCAGTGTAAGTCACCTGCTGTTGAACTCACTTGCTTAATTTGGGGGGTAACACCAAAATACTGTAGCACTAATAGCACTAAAACAGATGTCCAGACTCTTGAGCAATCACACTTGTCTTTGTCACAGCCCTAGACTCTCAATATACTATCAAAATTCCAGCCAATAAGAAATGCTCAGAGCTTGCAAAATGTTTAACAATGTTTTGGAGTCTGAGGTTTTGTTGAGCAGGGCTTTTTTTTATTCCAGTGACAATCGTGCAGTGTTATTTTAGTATTATTTATATATTACTATTGTTTTTATTAAGATTTTGAATTAGCTTTTATTTTTATATTCTTCAGTTTTCATTTTAATTTTTATTTAATTTTTACTAATTTTCTTATGCTTTTTTTGTCATTTCATTACTTATATTTTTTAATAAATATTACTGTTGTTTTATTTTATTTCAGATTTAGTTTTATTTTTAGTTTTCATTTGCTTTTGTTCAGTCATTTTATTAATTTTAGTACAGGTAGTTGCCTAATTTCTCATTTTTTTCATATATTTATATTTTAGTTGATTTCATCTTAATTTCAATTAATACAAAATGTTATAGTTATTATATATACATACAGATGATAACAATAATTTTAGTATTAATGTACAAAAAATTTAATAAATATTATTGTATTTATTTTTTCCTGCCCAATATTAGAGTTGTAGCAGATGTATAAACTTGAGGATAAATATTAAATTAATATTTATTTATAAGGATTAAATACTTACTAGGATTAAATTCTTTAGCTAGAAGTAGGTTGGTACCAAATAATAAACCAAATTCTGGTGTCATTACATGCAAATTTCTATGACATTTCACACAACAATAGAATAATTGTTCTAAAAATCACTTAACATGAAGCAAGTCTGCATCATATGTATTGTATTTAAAATGTTCAGGAGCTATTACTTTTCAATATGTCATTTTGAGTTTAATACGATCTATGACAACTAAAACATGACGTGATACTAACGGCATCTGTGCCTCAACATTCAGAACCGTATGTGGCGTAAAACTCGCTCAGTGAACTCTGGCTCCTCCTGCCGTGGTGTTGATCCCAACAGGAACTGGGATGCTGGTTTTGGTGGTATGCAGATGTCATCATTGTCTTGTTGCAATATTACACCAATTTTCCCAATATACAGTAATTATACACATATTCTCCCAGGTCCTGGAGCCAGCAAGGAACCCTGCTCCGACTCCTACCATGGGCCCTTTGCCAACTCTGAGGTCGAAGTGAAAAACGTTGTGGACTTCATCACGGGTCATGGCAATTTCAAATCCTTCATCTCCATGCACTCTTACTCCCAACTCTTAATGTATCCCTATGGTTACACATGCACAGACGTTCCTGACAAGTCTGAGCTTGTAAGTCAATTCATATATATCCATTTAAATTTTTTATAATCTGCTTTGCCTTACATAATCGCGTTTTCAGATGTATTTATTATTTATTTTTGTTAATATTTTGTATTGTTGTTTTCTTGTATTGTAGCAATCTGTTGGCACAGCTGCGATCCAAGAACTCACCTCCCTCTATAACACCAGATACCAAGTTGGAAGCATCTGCAAGATTATCTGTAAGTAGACTGCATACTCTGTTTAAGTACCAAGATATGGCTTCTGGCTGTTTTCTGATTGTGATTCTGGCCTGTTATATTTCAGACCAAGCAAGTGGTGGAAGCATTGATTGGACCTACAATATTGGGATCAAATATTCCTTTGCCTTTGAGTTACGTGATACAGGCTACTACGGTTTCCTGCTGCCTGCCAACCAGATCATCCCCACTGCAGAGGAGACCTGGCTTGGTCTCAAATACATTATGGAATATGTTCGTAATCACCCTTATTGAGAGAAATGTATTGAAGGTTCAATAAAGGTCTCAGACACCCTTTGCTGGAGTAGTTATTTTGAATAAAAACATGAAAATATTTTTTGCCATTATATGGTGCCAAAATATTGCCCTGTCACATAATAATTATATTGCTATTTTGCCTCAATCACAGTATAGTTTTAAAAATACATAGATTTTATTTTATTGTATGTTTTAAATCAAAAACGTATTTTATGACTTCTTTTTGAATACATTGTGTAATTTTAACTTTAAATTCTATTATGAATTAATTCTAGATGTATATTTATAATTGATACAAATAATCGATATTTATTTTTGGAAGTGCATCTTTCGAATCGGCAGATTCAGCACATGACGCAGTTTTCCCGCCGTCACTTTTTTCTGTCAGCAACTTTTTTTTTGAGTAAAGCAGTTATCTGGCTCATGAAACATGGGTTTCTTAAAACAGTTAGACGTCGAAAATTTCAAGTCCTGGCGAGGAAAACAAACTATTGGCCCATTTAAAAGGTTTAATTGCATAATTGGCACTAATGGATCAGGTAAGTTGGCAATTAAGCTAATTTGCGTGGCTAATCTTATAAAACCATTCGCTACTGCCAGCACAAAACTGCTAATCAACTCACTTGTAATTTTGCTTAGTAACCTACATTATTTAGATAGTTAACGTGCTAACATACGGTTTTGAAGAAAAATGTCCATTGTCCAATATCTTTACTTAGATGGCGTCATTCTCTGTCTATTAATTGCATTTTACGTCTCTTACGTTATTATTTTGTATAGATTTTGGCAAATCTAATGTCTTTAAGGCTCTTGAATGGGAAAGAGTGCGATGAAAAACGTTTTAATAACATTAATGGCGCAAAAACATGTCGTTTTGCGTTGTAAAAACCTTTTTAAGAAAAATCAGTCTTCTAAGATGCAGCATTATTGATATACACTATATTGCCAAAAGTACTGGGTCGCCCCCTTCTAATGAACAGATTTGACTACTTTAGTAATTTACATGAGTATAAATCTTAATGTTTAAGCATATAATGATATTCTAGGAAATTGTGTGCTTCTAATATTATAGCAACAGTTTGGACAGGACCCTTTTC
>JAFVLL020026520.1:0-100072 GCA_021397915.2 Tor tambroides
TTTTTTTTTTTTTTTTTTTTTTTTTTTTTTTTTTTTTTTTTCCATTTTTGGGTCAGCTGCGCCTTTTAAGGTCAGAGCATTCCTTTTAAGAGCCACATTCGCCATGAAGATGAAAACAGAAGGCTGGATTTTACTAATAATTTCCCCCACAAAAAAGTGTGTGTGACTGTGTGTGTGTGTGTGTGTGTCTGTGTTCATACACTCTTTTCTTTCCATCAGCAAAGACAATGCCTTTCCCTTGTGTGTCTACTGGTTTGGTTGCCATGGTAGCATTTCTTTTGTTACCTGTCACTGTGTTATGGCACATTTCACCTGTTATTTGATAGCTATGTTTTTCTTCAAGTTCTTAGAATTTCTCAAAATACACACTTTGATCTAACCGAATAGAGGAGATCTTTTTTATAGTATAGCCGTGGGAGTGACAACAGATACAACCATTTCATTCTGGGCTGACAACAGTGAGAAGATGAGTTACGTTCCCCAACACACAAAAACCAACAGAGAAGGAGAGAGATTCTCCCTCCAGATGTGGTCTGGGTGTGGGAGTTACAGCCTCGAGGTTACCAGACATGCTTTAGGGGGGTGTGAGGTCAAGGGCGCCTCTCCCTTCATGTTGTTTTAGACTGCCACCATTTATTACCATCTGTCAGTCAGGCATGGACTTTAATTCCATGGCAGTACTTAGACTCAGACAATGACCTGTGCTGACACACCAAAGCATCATGACAGAGGAAACACAGGGGGAGATAGCCAATCAGAGCGGAGAGGCGCCACTGGATGGAGAGGGCAGAATGTGAACTCACAACAGGGGTTATTGGGTGGTAAAAGGAAAAATGTGTCCATTATTGACTGGCTGGCATTTGTCCATCATGTTAGAGGACAGAGAAGGACGAAAAAGAGAAGGAGAAAAAAAAAATTACAGCATTTGTTTATCCGTAAAATAGAAATGTATTCATGAAATTCAGTTTATATAGATGGATGGATAGTTTAATAAATAAGATTTTTAATGGTTTTGAAGTCACTTATGCTTAACCAGACTGCATTTATTTGATCAAAAATACAGTAAAACAATAACTTTGAAATATTACATGAAACATTTCTTCTTGATACCAGTGTTGAAAACCGTTTCTGCTGCTTACTATTTTTGTGGAAACCACGATGCACTACAATTCATAATTTTGAGTTTACAAAAAATATAAAGAAATTAATGCTTTTCAGCAAGAGCACGTTAAATTGATTAAAAGTGACAGTGAAATTAATTAGACAAGCAGTATTACATACACTGTTCTGAAAAGCATGATTTCAGCATGTCAGCGTGAATGTTGTTTATTACTTTAATTCAACTGTTTGATATACAATAAGTTAAAGGTAACTTATTGCTGTTCACTTTGCCTGTACTAAGCTTCAAACAAAAGCTTGATATTTGCATTGTAAAAAGCTTCAAACAATGCAGAACCATTGCACGTCTCAGAGCAACACACATAGTGTTTGACTCAATGTTTTTGAACCAGTTGGATGAGTAAATGATTCAGTGACTCTCTCATAAAGACCAGTAACTTGTTTCACTCCTAAATGAATGAGTAATTTGAATTAATTGATTTGAATGAATGATTCAGTGAGTCACTCATAAAGATGATGTGTATTTGATTTTCTTATCTGGTTCTTCGAATAACAAGTAATATATGCTGTCCTAATTAACTGACTTATACCATATGTCCACAGATGTCTCATTTGTTTTTGTTTTTATTTTAAGAGATATGTTAGTACCATGAAATACCTTGGAAATACTTTGATGTAGCTTCTAAATATGAATATTTTAGATGAATATAGTAATAATAAGTATATATCAGAGTAAATGGTATTGTCATCTGATATCACTGCTGTATGATTGCACCTCCATGATACTTGTTTTGTTGGAGGTTTGGGAGAAAAATGCTGCTGTTACCATATTGCTGTTTACTGGTCTTGGGATCATTTACGTAATGAGAGAGAATTGGAAATCTGGTTTCACTGTGCTTGTTAAATGTTGATGTACTGTTTTCTAAAGTATATACAAGTTAGAGCGAATTACATACCTGACAATATAATGATAGGGTAGATAAGCGGTAACAATCATAATCACTGGAAGCACACTGGCAATCTACTCTTATGTTTAATTCAATGAGAGTATGCATCCGTGCGTGTCTGTGCATCTCTCAGGTAAGTTGTTCCTCCAGATGTTATTCGTCATTTCAGAGGAATGGCACATGTGGGCTGGAGAGTTAGATGGGTGGGAAAGATGGGCTTGTGGTTCTCAGCCAAATTCAGCTGGAGTCTCAAGTGACTTTACATGCCGTGTAGATTATGTATGTGTGTTTATGAATGTCTGAGATGAGACTGGAATTGTTGGAGTCGTTTGTGGTGGCAGCGAGCTGTGTGTCCATGTTGTGTGATGAAGTGATCCCATGCTCATTAAAGGCAAAGTTTGTTCAGGAGGTCAATGAGATGATGGCTCAGACGTTCCTCTATTTTTGTACTTTGAAGTAAAGAGCTGTGAATGTAGACACCCCTAAGGCTGCATTGGCTCTTGTAGACTTGGCCGCTGTTTCTGTCTGTCTTTCTCTGTCTCTTCTATTCTTTTTGTCCCCTGCTGTCTCATTCCTCTTTTTTTTATGACTTCCTTATTTCTCTTAGTATTTGCCTTATAGAACAAATAGTTCTATTGTTTTTTATTTTTCCCCTTTATTTTTTTTCCCTGGTTGTTTTCTTGAATATGAAAATCTGAAGCCGTGTTCACTTATTTCGTTATGTGACTGCAATAATAAATAAATAAAAGTGTTTTTAAATACAAATATAATTAATATTAAATATTGTAAATACATTTTATTTTTTCTATATTATATAGCTCTCTATGTAGCTTTATAAGTAGAATTGTGTTCAGCAGCACATTAGTTTTGGTATGACATTTGCTTTTCTAACAACATACTGCATGATAAATATTTTAATCGTGATCACAATTTCTGCTTCTTTTGATTTGTTAAGCATAATTGTCTGCTTGTAGTACGTTCCATTTTAATTTGCTATTTCATTTTAATTTACCATTATGCTGCATTGCTTACAAGCTTCAAGCTTTTGTGGTTGTGGTTGCCAGACGTCAAGGGTTTAAACCCTCCAATTAGATCAGTGGTTTACTTAAGCTTCCCAACCTGGCAACCATGCACATGCACTCTCTCTACATTATGGAAAAGCAATGAGCTTTTTTTTTTTTTTTTTTTGGAGCAAAATAACTTTGATTAACCATTTAACCCTTATCTTGCAGCTCTAACACCACAGTACATTTTTGTACTGACCCAATTCAAATGCTCATGATTTGATATAATTCTATTTTCCTCTACAAACTGTGCCACTTTGAACTTTACACACACCTCACCAATGGATCACTAGAGAGGTCTTGGGATGAGATTAGTTTCTGTCCACGCACAGGTGCACGCTTACAAAAAATTCAGATGAAACTTTGACTGACTTGCTGATATTGCTATAGTGAAATATTGCTGGCTACAGTTGCTCAGGAAATTTACTTTTAATGAAAAAAGATTGTCCCTCTGCTTCGTACATAAGATGGGAATACTCTAGACTCTCTTTCAATCCCAGACTTAAGCTCTTATCACATTAGGATATAAATTGATGTTGACATGTGGGTTACCTTTCTTAACCAGAAGAGAATAATAGATTGATAAGGAGATATTTGGATCTGAAACAACAGCAAGTGTGAACAATCAAATAATTCTATTCAGATCCTTGTCGTTTAACTGTTTAAAACAAGGTTCTCAAAGCAAATACAAATGTTTTACAATCATTCATTTTATCGATATACAGTTATTTTGCAGATATACAGCATACAACTTGATGGATATGTAAATTCAACTTTGTGTCTGAAAAAATATATATCATGCTACTGTTTAACAATTGTTTAAGAAAACTCTAAAATAACATAGAAGGTCAGCGTAGACATTGATATTCAATTTGCGGGCTGTTTTTAATGATAAACTATTAACACTTAAGGGGTCGTACTTTACAAACCTGACTCACTTAGTTTGAGACCCCTGATTTAAAATGTTCTCATTGGATTAGTTTGACATTACCACTTAAATATTAGACAGCAGATGAAAGTACAAAGTTCTGAGAAGCATGTCAAATATGTGTGCCAGAGGAAGTAGCGAGTCTTTTGGGATGGAGCCTGAGATTTTATTAATTGCAGTCTGATTCAATTCAGTACTTGGACAGGATATTGGATCATATTTTCACCTCTAAAGACTTTCAGAGCCTCACGCTATAGAAAGAGTAAAGCTATAAAGTCAAAATCATCACTCTTACAGACACATTCAGGTTAAAACCACAAGCTTGAGTATTATCATCCCTCGACAGTTCAAAAAATAGTACAAGGGCCAGATGATTTTTTTTCTTTTACAGCTGAGATTTACGGCTTGAATCTTGAGTCTGTCAAAATGGTCCCATTGGAGGCAAAATAGATATGCTAAACCATACCTTTTGCTGAAAAAAAGACACAAACAGATGTGAAATAGGAGAGCAAGAAAGATTTTGTGCATATGTCCCAACATTCAAACCATCCCACAGTTCATAGTCCGTTTGTGAGTCTCCTGTAAGCTGAGAACGCATTGACGCGATAACAAGATGGAAACGTAGATGGGATGTATTGGGAAAAAGAGCGTAATAGGATAAGAGAGGTGCATGCTGGAGAGACGCCAGGAGGAATGTGTTAGGTGTCTGTCTAGAGTCGGCTAACATCTGTTTCTGCGATTTTTGAACGTGATGTCTGCACTGCCTGCTGATTTTGTTACAGAGAGAATCAAGTGAAAACATATTTACTGCTCTCCAAGCTGCTTCTCTGACGTATGTGTGTGTGTGTGTGTGTGTGTGTTAGGTGGCTACCCACGAGTGCATTATAATCACCTATATAACATTTTAACATACATTTTTCTGGTCCTACAGTATGTGTGCATGTAGTATATAGTTACTGAAGCTGTTTCTCTCAATTATCAAGCAATCGAAGATCTGTACTGATTATTATGAGTGCAAACTTTATGAAAAAGTGAAAACTAGGGTTACACCATCTACAGTATTTAATAAAATTGATAATGAAATAGTTGACGACAACCTCTCTCACCCTTATGTTGTTCCAAACCTTAAAGACTTTTGTCTTCTACAGAACATGCAAAAAAAGGATATTTTGAAGAATGTTTCAACTGTTTGGGTCCAAAGCAAGATTAGACCCCATTGACCTTCATTGTAAATAACATCATTTGTGCCACACAGAATAAAGTCATACAAGTTTAGTATGACATGAGGATGATTAAATAATAACAATTTTCATATATTGCACACAGTGCATAGCATTTACATTTTTTTTAGTTTGTTAGCATTCAATCAGCACATTGTTACATTGTTACATAAAGGAGAGTGTTGGACAATCTCAAGGCCACACAGATGCAGAAAGCTTTGCAGCTTTTCTCAGATTTTGAACAGCCGTTATTAGTTATACACATTCCCTACCCTTAGCATGTTTGTTTATTAAAGATACTGAATATGTTGTGTATTGTAGTACTCTTAGCTTTGTTTAACACATTTGACCACATTTAAACCCATTTCTACAGATTTCTCCCTCCAAAATAACCCAAAAACTGTGCATGATATGGAATAGCTTGCATTTCAAGTGCTTGGCTTATTTATCTGTTCAGTCAATTGATTGAAATAGTAATCAACAGTTTAGCAATGATCAGAATAGCTGTTAGCTGCAGCTGTTAAATACAGATGTTTCTTAGCCATAACACATAGTGACAATACTCAAAAGAAACATTTTGACTAAGGAAACTTATAATTGACAATAGTGCTCTTGAGAATCCAAACACAGGAAGCAATAAACAGTGTATTTGAACTTCCTTATCAAAATGTCCCAATTAAGTCCTCATGTTGAGACTTTGCTCAGTGATTTTCCATGTAATAATTCCTGAAGACTGATTATGTTGACTTTGCCGGTGAAAGCATACCTTATTAATCCCTATCATTTCATTTTTTTTCTTGTTTTCCTTCACAGGCCGTTTATCACAAGCTTGTTTCATTTGGCTCGTGAATTCAATTAGTTAACCGAGCAAGAGACAATCCCATTAGATAATTTCATGGCTGGTTTGGATTTAATTGGCTGTAACATGGATTAAATGATTGGTCTTATTAAAACATGTAAGGTGATCCATTTTTATGGGGGCACATCTAACCTCTGGGACTATCTGTTGCAGATATCAAACCAGCAAAAGAAAGCAGAAAAATAGGATGTTTTTTTCTCCTCACTGAAGCTTGTTAACTTTTTCCATTCACTGAATGTGATTTTTAAATGCACTTTATCCTCTCGCTCTTTTCATGTTAATCTCCATCATGCTAATAATAGGAATTTAGCCACTTTGAGAGACTCACTGTTCTGTTTCTTTCATCTGCTCCTTCTGTTTCTGCTGGATATTGTCAGCTAATGTGCCTCTAGAAGAGCTGGTGTTGGACACGGGTAGCTTAATGCAACAAAGGAAGAGCAGAACTAAAGAGAAGTTCAATGCCATCTCTATGAGAAAATCTTTGTTATCAGGGCTCAGAGGTCATGGGGTCGCTGGAAAGGACTGCCTACTTGTCTGTCAAATGAGAAAGGGGGCTTTAGCCCTAAAGCTCAAGCTTGCCTTTTGTGGGTGGGGTTAGCTTGTCTGTCACTATGAACTGCAAAGAGGCAGTAATCCATTGGCTTGTCAAGCTGTCAATCAGCTTAGCATAGCATGGGGTATTATGCGTTTATGCAGAAGATAAAAGCTAGAGACTGCTCTCTTAATCAGAATGGTTTTCAGTGTGCAATGACTCTGCACTTCTTTTTTTTTATTGAAGTTCTTTCTTCATTGAAATTGAGCTGTTGTGGGTTAGTTTTTCTCCATATACTCATGTCAGTGTCTAGAGGTGATGGCTATTTGAATTGTAATTAAGTCTTATATGCTCAGTCCGCCAAAGGCCACTTTGATTGCCCATCACAAATATACTGGAACTTGAGGCATTAATAGGAGTGAAAATTAGGCCACTTTTTGTCTTTAATTCAATGTGTCCTAAAAGCATAGTGTCTGTCTATTCTCTTTTGACATATAGCTTCTATAGGACATATGTGAACAAATGAGATTTGAACTACATTTTAAATGTAGTATTTAGTATTTTAAATGCATTTATGTAATACTTTAAATGTAAATAACTTTGCCTTTAAATTTTAAGTTTTAGCTTTTAACCAAATGTGGAAAATTAGGAAATTATAAAAACATAAGCAATAAAAAAATTGAAGGTTAAATTTTTCTGCAGAAATATAATTCAAAACACATATGTAGATCTTAAAATGCAACTATTTCTGTGAAGTTGGCATCAGCATGTTTAATCAATATGAGGTCTTTACCAACTCAAGGAAATAGGAAATAAATATAGTGTTGATATAGAAGAAATTCACAAATTGTGCAAACATAACCTTCTATAAAAGACCGAAACACGTGTGTGTGTGTGTGTGTGTGTATATACCTTTATATTTTATATTTTCTTCCTTTCCACATGTGAATTTAGATATTTCTGCCATATCGTCTAATTTATTGTCTTTAAGATGGCTTGCTGCCGGCATCAGTCCTTATTAAGCAGAGTCATTCCACGCAGGCTTTTTCTCACAGGCATTTGAGTGCCTTAAGTGGTTAATATGCATTTTGATTGACACCTCCTATGGGGGGTAGGGAAATGCTTTCCAATTCTTATGGTCTCTCTCCCATGAGACTGAGCTACATATGTTAATGTGTTTCAGTTTGCACACGTGTGTATGTTTAAGCATGCGAGAGTATGAGAAATGGTGAAATGATAAGAGACACTGATGCATTATGGTTGTTTTTATTACACTGTATGGTGGCATTGTGATGCATATCATGCTGTGTCTTTGAGAACCTCTGCTTTTGAATAAAGCATGGCAGAGTGCACCAGAGCATCAGTGCCATGTCTAGTAATTAGTTTTGAGAACCAGCATTACGTCCTTTAGATGCTGCTGCATTGCACAAACAATTATTGAATTATTAACCCACCCTTTAATGCTCGCGTACACTACTTTTCAAAGTTCGGGCTAAGTAAGTATATTTTTTTTTCTTGAAAGAAAGTAATACTTTTATTCAGCAAGGGTGCATTAAGTTGATCAAAAGTGATAATAAAGGCATTTATAATGTTTCAAAAGGTTTGTATTTTAAATAAATGCTGTTCTTTCTATTCATCAAAGAATTCTGAAAAAATGTATCTCAGTTTCCACAAAAACATTAAGCAGCATTGATAATAATAAGAAATGATTTTGAGCACCAAATCAGCACATTTAGAGTGATTTTTGAAGAATGTGACACTGAAGACTTTAATGTATGCTGAAAATTCAGCTTTGACATCACAGGAATAAATTACAAATGTAAAATATATTTAAAAAGAAAACATTTTACATTGTAATAATATTTCACAGTATTACAGTTCTTTTTTTTTTTTTTTTTTTTTACAATAAAAATCTTACCAACCCCAAACTTTTGAGCAGGGAATGCAGACTGTTCTTAATGCATATTTGAAACTTAATGATTAATACTGAAAATGATGCTGTTACATTACATTGTAAAAAAACGTAGTGTAAAAATTCTACCTTTAATGTTAAAACATCTTGTCACTGGGGCAGTACACTTGAAGCTTTGTAAAAGCTTTTCTTCTAAATGTTTTTTGATGGAAAAAAAAAAGAAAATTAATCATTAACTTACAATTATTGTTATTTAAAACCTGACTGATTTTCTTACATGAAACACAAAAGAATATATTTAGCAGAATGTCCAGGCTCAATAGAATGAAAATCTTGAAAAAGAAGGTTTAAGATGGAATGATGATGAAGAAACAGGAAGCACAGCACACTTGACGCCGTATCAGGAGGAGGAGGAAAAGAAATTGCACTCCAGCTTCTCATGAACACATACCTAGAATGATTGAATGTAAACTGAGGGTAAATGAGTTTAGAGCGACATTAAGGTATGCAAACCGAGACTTTTCATTTGTGTATGAACTATCCCTTTAAAACCACTGTCTGTCCTTGCTTTTTACAGCATTCACAATCAAGCCAAAGACAGAGGCGAAAGGCACTCAATGAATGAGTGGACCGCAATGGCCAAATCAAAGCTTACAGACTCTCTCACGCACTCCTAATCAGCAGGCGAGCAGCGGCTGCCGCTTTCAGACGATTGTTTCTCGCCTGTCACATGCCGTTAAGATCTTCTGCTTTGTTACGGGTCACTATGACAATTCACTCCCGGTATGACCTCTCCCTTGTTTCCAAGCAACAGAGGTCAAGTGGATGTGTGCGGAGTATCCAGTAGGCAACCCACTGACCCCACCTTTAATGACCCCAGCTGGAGGTTTAGTTAATGGTAGTGTGTATGATAACCTTTGTGACCTCTTGACCCTGATCTAGCTAACCGGCGTAGCCGTTGTGTGTTGAGTGGTTTTGTGGTGTCAGAGAGACGGGCACCAAACTAAAGCACAATAGAATTGTGAAAAGACTGATTTTCACACTCCAGCAAGTTAATTTAGAATAAGAGGATACTGGACAAACAAAAAGTGCTTTCTTTCTTCCTTCATTTTACTGAGAATGCTTCTCGAGATTCCTGAGATACACCCTGGTATAATCAACAAAGTCTTTGGGAATTTGTGATTTGGTAAGCAGTATTTCACTTATCCAGATCAGAATCTCTTTTCTTTAAGGTCTCATGCATCTCTTGTGACAGACATACACAATAATACATGAGAGCATTTAAATCAGGATACAGGATTGAATGTCACAGCCTTTTACATGTTACTTCAACTCAAGTGTTGCTAATTCGAAAAAAGGTCAGGAGACAAAACCAAGACAAAAGTGAGGTCCTTGTCTACAGCTGTGCGAAAGATAATGCCTTCTGAATTGGACATTCACTTTAGAGAGTGATGTTCTAGCAGTAGGCATATTAGAGACATATTTCAAATTTGTAAATGCGAAATATTTCTGCATTTGAAATAGAAATAATGTGTATATAATTTTTGTTTGTTTGTTTGTTTATTTTTAAATAAATCCTGAAAAATGTAAAAAATGTCTTATAAGACCTGTTCACAACAATAGCAAATTTGCAGTCCCTGTATGAATAGCTCTATAGGAAAGCTGTATAATGAGTAGTGAATAAAGGCTTTTAGCGTCCTCAAGCTAGATACAATTAAAAAAAAAACATAAATAAGCGAAGAAGAATTATCTTTACCACCTGCATTTATGTTCTTCTTTATTTAGCACTCTCACCTGACACAGAAAAAGTAGCAGAAGATAGAAAGATGTAGAGATGAGAGTGTGAAAGTGAGGGAGATTGAGTGAGAAGGATCAGAATTATCCGTCATCTCTTTCCTGGTATGTACTGTAGATACAAACTCACTAAAAAAAAGAAACAGAGAAAAACTAGAGGCAAAATGTAAGAACCGGCTGATGACAATCTGTTTAATGTGCTACAAAAATAATTTTCTTAATCATTTTTTTTCCTGACAAAAACATCTTTAAAATGAAATAAAAAGCAAGTCAAGATTCAGAGATATGATCTTGAATTAAATTCCTTTTGTTCTAATTAGATTTTTTTTTTTTTTGCTTTAAGCACAAACCTCACTATTTTTTTTTTAGATTATGCTTAAAACAAGTAGAAACAATTTGCTAACTTCAAATTCAAGATATGTTCTCTGAATTGTTTTGATGTTTCGTTATTTTTATGATTTTTGAAGTGCCACTACCATGAGGGTGTGAAACGCAGGCGGGAGGACCGATCTGGTGTTGAAACGCGTTAAAACGGAAAAAGATTAAAGGAAAGAAGGAAACAAGCAGATCTCTGATTGCGTTTCTCGTTGGAATGCTTATTGAAAGATCTGCCGCAACCATCAGATTTGCCAATATGATAACACTGAACAGGAAGAGGAGCTGCGCTTATCTGTGTCTGTTTGTTGACAACCTCATTTAAGACGAACCATCCCAGTGATATCAGAAGATAGTGAGATAAACACCTCAAGGTCTTCTAACACGTTTGCGTGTTTGAGTGTAGAGTGGAAGCTAATCAGAGTCATCAGACAAGGCTATGTTGGATGCATGCATGGGGAAATGTTTTTTTTGGTCACGAAAACTCAGAAAAGTTTGTTATGAATGGACTTGACTCATCATTTCACAGCATTAAAGCTATTTAGCAGCTAAATTGAATTTATGCTACTCAGCAAAATCAGCACTGTAGCATTTTTTGTGTGGTTTATTGCTGCTTGAGGGAAATTACTGCAAAAGCTACTAAATGCTACATTATTTTGAAAACACCTTAGCTGCTAACAAGCTGTTAACAATTTTAGCTAAATTGTTAGCGTAGCTACTTTTATTTCATTTCTCCACAGCACTAGCGTTGTTTTTCGCACATTGTTTCCCACATTTCATGTTTAACACCTGAAAAGGAGTGTTACAGTTTGTTTAACTGTTTGCCAAGGCTAAGCCTGATTCTTCAAGCACATTAAGTGATATGAATCAATAATCTGAGCTGTTGTTTTTGGCTGTGTTCAGTACACAAGACAAAATGAGAAAGGTCAGGGCTTACCAGACATACCATACATAATAGACTGTCACATCAATTCCTGATGTAAAATAAATAGGTTTAACTATAGTGTATTATGGGCTGTGATCTTGTGAAAACACATTCTGACATCTTTAATAAGCTCTTTAAACTAGAGCAAGGACTTCAGGTCATCGCACCAAATGGAGCCGTGGCCTGTTAGTTATTACCATGTTTCTGCTGTTAGGCTGCTGTTTGTGAAAAGGGAGAAATGAAGAGTTTTCAGAAACAATTCACTGTAGGATCACATGGGTCAGGGTAACACGTGGTGCTCGATTTGTCGTTGAGTGCGCGCCTGTGTCTGTGAGCGTGATCTATGACCCTCACTCTCACTGAAACTGTGGGCCAAAGCAAACAGCGGCTCCCACCAATCCCTGAGGGGAGACTCCCAACCGTAGAGATTCACACACCCCCATCTCCTCCTCTCTTTCTTCATCTGTGCTATTTTGGTTCTCTTATTCCTACTATGTTCTTTTAGTTCATCACTCTTCTCCCCAGTTCACTCTTTCTTTGTCTCATTTCTCATATGCTTTATAAGTTCTCCTCAGACGAGGAGCATTTCCCCTAGGTCCATGATACTAAACAGGCTACCTGATTATGAATGTACAGTGGACCCAAAAAGATTTTGGTCACTGAAGCCACAGTCATTTTTATGTCTTTGCAGTATATATAAATTTTCAATAAAATTGAATACAAACAAAAATTCCTTTTTGTTTCAATTTGTTCAACAATTTCTAGTTGTCAAATTTTGTGAAAAATGAATACAATGACTATTAGGGGTTATTCTGCTGGCATCTGTATTAACTTAAGGGAAACTGGATACATGGATTGATATGTGACTTAAATGTCCAAAAGTACATATTTATTTAATCTTTCTTGTAAAAATCAGGCAGTGCATTTTTGGTTTTGTATGCAAAGCCATTCTAAGTTTAGTGAAAAGATTTACAACAAGAGCTTATCACTAAGAGTAGTATGATACTTTTATTTTTTAATGTTAGCAAGAAAGAAAGTGAATTTGGAGGTTAGATGTGACTGTGTGAATGCTTCAAGCACAGGTCTTTAAATGCTTTTAAAGACACATTTCTAAACCTTTACATTTATTTACAAGCCCACTTAAAAAGCAAAGTGAATTTCATATTTCACATGCCATGTGAAATATATGTATTTAAAGTGTTGCTTAACTGTTCAAATACTACTTGGGCCCACTTTGTTTATGTGTATATATTGTGTTGCAGATTAAATATATCCCTCATGGTTTCTGCCATACACTCGGCAAGTTGTAAGTTTGTTTGCCCTTATTTGTCATAAGATTTTGATGGACAGATGAGAGAGAAAAAAGACATTTTATCTGTGTGGTTTGATTAAATCCTTTGCTTTAATCACCCCGTCCTGTCTTCCCAGAAGATAAGGATGATGGAGTAATCCTCTGTCAGGGATGAGGGCTGTTAAAATCAATGCCTTATACACATGCTGAACGTGAGAGGAAAGTTTTCATTCAGTTAAAGTCACACACACAACTCAATGATAGCAGACAGGTGAGGTCTCTCCCTCCATCATATTCCGTTTACCGTCCTTCAACCGGTCACTCAAATTCATGCGAGCTGTCAAGTCACAGCCCTTTGAAGCCAAGAGATAAGGGCTAATCTTCAAGTGATCATTTAGGCTGGACAGATGAAGGTAAAACTCAATCTCCAAAGATAAAGTTAAATGTTTGTGTGTATGTGTAAGATTAAATTTAGTTGTCACTGCAGACAGTAGATACTAAACTAGATGCTCCAGATGTCCTTCAAGTGTCTTTGCTGTTTTTTTGTTTTGTTTTGTTTTTTTTTTACCTCTTTTTAAATAATTAGTTCTTATGTTTAAAGCAAGTTCTGAGCTAAAATTTAAAGTCACACTTTATTTTAAGGTCCAATTCTTGCTATTAACAAACAAGTAACTAACTACAACTTTTGCCTCAATGAACTCCTAATTTGTGCTCATTAATACAGTAGTTAGTAAGGCAGTTGTGAAGTTTAGGTATTGTGTAGGGATTGTGTTAGGGATGTGGAATATGCTCATGCAGAATATGTGCTTTATAAGTACTAATAAACAGCAAATTTGTTAATAATAGGCAAGCTAGTAAGCAACTAGTTAATAGTGAGAATTGGTTCTTATACTAAGGTGTTAACAAATTTACAAAAAAGAAAGAAAAGAAAACAATTGGAGCCATGGCTTTGCATTTAGAGCTTGTTCTCTGACACAAGCCAGTTTAAATCTGGCTTGCGACATAATGCGATCATATTCCCCTCAGTTTCAGATCTAAAATGTTAAAGACATTGTGTTTTATTGTACAAAAAAGTTATTTTCTTTATAGAGATTGTTACTAGACTGCATTATTAGTGCTGGCAAAGACACAGACTTGGTTGAGAACTTGTTGGAACGTGGTGGACCTGCCCTTATGCTTAATTAGAACCCTGAAATGAAAGAGATGAGGAATTCTAGCTATGTGCCAGGAATGCCCACACAGGTAAATGAGATTTTATGTTGTCTGCGGCCCCATGCTAAATCTCTTTGTATAAGAGTTTAGTAGATTGTTTCTTCTGATAGAACATTCATATACTGGTACTTTGCAGAGACGGTTGCTTCTCTATGGCTTGCACATTCCACTACATTACCAAACTTCCAAGCGGAATGTTCTGCCGAGCTTGACTGTTGGACCTTGTTATAGGGCTGGGCGATATATCTCATGCGATATGCATGTGCAGCTCGTCAGCAAAGCCGGTTCCTTGATTAGCGGTAAATCTCCATCACCTGTTTTCAAATGGAGCGGCATTTAATACACGGAGCCGTAGTTCACTGACAAGCTACGCAATATCGCGTTCATTATTGCAGATGAATCGCCTTCGATAATGAACGCGATATTGTTATAAAATTATTATTTTTAAAGTAACTCTTTCCTGTCATAAGTCAATTTCTTTTTATGGGACAGTCAATGTTTAGGGAAAGTAAAATTGGAGATATGTCATTTTTGTCTAAAGGAAAATTAGGGAGTTTGGTGAGAAAATGATATACTATGTTTTATTTATACATATTGTTCAAATTTCATAAATTATCATTATTGCTATACAAACCATAAACAATTACCAAGTCAAAAAAGTAAGCCTAGGCTGCATTTATCTTATTTTCAAAGTGTTTTGTTACATCTATGTAGACATCATGTTTTTGCGGTTGTATTACAGACTATTTCGTTCATTTTTTAAAAAGACTTTGTTGGCACTTTTCCATCCATTGGGCCTTGAGCAATCAGAAATTATGTCTTTTTAAACGTGGTTATGTGGTCTGGTGTCTCTTTTCATTATGAAGTTGCAAATTTGACCTTGGGCTGCTAAGTGTAAGCATATGCTTCAGACTTTTAGCACAGATCTGTTTCACAATAGAATGGGGAATTATTACAGTAAGATTTGGAATTGCAATTGTGCTTGGCCAATCTTTGCTGTATATGCTTTGCCAGCTATCTGCAATGAATTATTTCTTCCTCCACCATCCACCGTTCTGCAGTTGATTCTCAAGTAGACCTTATCAGAGACAGAAGCCAATATGCTGTTACAGTAATGTTGTGTCCTTACATTCTTCAAAGGTTTCCTTCAGCATGCTCACTCTGGAACATCTGACACAGTCCTCTATGGTCATCCGCTGTGAACTCTATGAATCATACTGGGTCATGATATCTAATGTCATGAGAATTTAGGAATCAAAACATTATAGTACACTATGAAAAATGGATACTCATTTTGAGGTTTGCTAAAATTACATTTAACAGTGTTATTAAATTATTAGTGTCTTTGAAGACTAACTTTAAGTGATTGTTAGATTGCGAAAAGCTAATCTAAATACAGAAATAAAAAGTTAATATCCAGTATCACTGCAATGCATCAAAGTCTCTCACTGACCACATATTGTACTCAGTTTCCAACAAAGGGAACTAAGCTTGTTGGGGGAAGAGGAAAATAAAGCATGACACCCCAGCATTTTTAGTAGAATTTAAATATAAGACTCGGGGAGGCCCCACGAGAACTCTCCGAGAGCCAAAAATCCCCAAGAAATCCACCCTGTAAAAACAGGACTAACAATAATAATAACAAAGGACGCAGGAATGTAGCCAGGGCATTGAACCTCAGGGAAACACTCCAGAATGGTCATATCCATGCAGCTGTACAGATGCTGTTTTATTGAGGAACTACTGTGACTTGGCAACTCTTGTGGTGTTTGGATTAATTGCATGTGAGTCCTTGTAGAGTTTGCGGATTTGGAGCGTGGCTAGGCATCCAATAGAAAGCCTATTATATTTAATAAATCTTTTGAGGTGTTGGTCAGCATTTTACTCATTGCACTGACAAGTCCATGTGTTCCGAATGAATTTCAGAAACTACTGTGAGTAAAACAAATGGGCAATAAAACACTGCAACCAACAATCCCAAGAAGCTCTGGCCTCCTAAGCTGAGCATTGTGGGTTTAAGTCCCATCTGGGTTGAGTTTCTATAGAGCTGTGTAGTTCAAGTACCCATAACCCATCAATGGCTCAACCAATATCGTGAGTTCGGCTTCCCGTTCATTTGACCAATGGTAAATGTGGAAACTTGTTTGAAACGATCATTATTTGTAATTACATTTGGTGCTGCTAGTGGCAGAACTGACACCCGTCAGCATTTCTATAACCATATAAAAGGCACTTTTATTACAAAAAAAATTATAAATTCTCGCTTGGAAAGATTTTCTTTTTTCCTTGTTTGTGTGTCACTTTACATAAAAGCATGTGCTAAATAAATACATTGGCTCTTTCAATCTGTCCTTTTTAGAGCTGAAGTCTACTGAAACTGCCCATCACTTTGCCTTTCTGCTCAACTCAACGGACTACAGAATCCTTCGTATGGATGAGGACCATGATCGCATGTATGTGGGCAGCAAGGACTACATCCTGTCACTAGACCTGAATGACATCAACAAAGAGCCCCTCATAGTAAGACTTCTCAGTTACACAATACAGATTGCAAAAAACCAAACTGTAAGCAAGGCAATAGTAAACTTGAATCTGGTCAGTGGATTAAGATGAGTGACATTTGTGTCTTTCTCCTTAGATTCACTGGCCTGTGGCTCCTCAGAGGAGGACTGAGTGTGTTCTCTCAGGAAAAGACATCAATGTAAGAATCTGCAATCTAAAACTTTACCAACACCAATATGCGGAATGGTAGTATATAAATATAATGTATTTTATATTAGATTATTTTTTTAATGTTCTCTGTTTATATTTTATAGATGTCATTTTTGTCTGTCTTTCTCAGAATTTTAATATCGGTGCATCACTACTAATTACCACAATCTTTGTAAATCCTAAACTAGTTATTCCAGCATGGGCATGTCAGTATCCATCTGTAAGTATCATTTCACTATGACAGCATCGCTGATATCATTCTGTTCTGTGTCAACAGGGCGAGTGTGGAAATTTCATCCGTCTAATCGAACCATGGAACAGGACTCACCTGTATGTGTGTGGAACGGGAGCTTACAACCCCATCTGTACCTATGTGGACAGAGGTCAAAGGGCACAGGTAAACTGTCATTCGCAGATGACCTGCTACCATTTGCAGGTCAAGGGTTCAAACGGTTGGCTACCTTATTCAAAAGGTATTATGTCATTAAAGAGGAATGTTTCTCCACCCTGGAACAAACAGGATAATCTTTACCACCTGCATGTCTTTTGACTCTGTTACTTCAAAAACTCTTCCTAGTGTTTAGGAGGGTAATTGCATTTAAACATAGTCCTAATTTCACCTCCCTTCTTTCCCATGACCATGTCCCATCATTAACCGCTGTCCATAAGAACATCATTCAAAAAAGTCTGAGATCACATTAATAATTTGGAAAGCTTTTTTTAAGCTTTAAATTTTAAACTGGAAATAAAGATCTAAAAGAAATTTAAATGGATAATGAACATTTATTTAAAATTCTGCACTATTTCTAGGTCAATTTTCAAATATAAACAAATTTGTGACATTGATCATGTGAACTTCACTCACATGTTGATAAAATAATTTGCAATTAAAAACATGAAGTATTAAATGATTATAAAATTAGCATTTTAACTAGTGGTCTCAGGCTTTTGGATTCTACTGCATTCTCCTTTGGATTCTCTTTTGGTTCTCCTTTAATAGGGTTCTGCAATATGCATGTCTGTTTTTTTTCATACACAAAGGGAATTACGTGTGCTAACAAAGGTTTTCAGCATGTGCATGTTTTAGATAACTTCATATCAACTCATCTTCTTTGTCCACTATGGATACACCAAACTACAACCATCTTTCTAGCATCTCAACATCATCTTGTTTGGACACAGCCTTGGATGTTCTCTTGGGTCGCAACTGAATTAATAGAAACAGGTCTTTATTGAGGCACACACCTTGTTTTATAGGGCATGCTTCAAGATCAGATGCCTAGCGGGGGAGGCAGAACCAGTCGAGCCGCAGACCCTAGTGCTTCACCAGAACCATATGCACCCAAGGTGGGAAATGAACTCTTCAGTGGGATTGAGTTTTTTGGACTTTTTTTCTCTTAAGATGCACTTACAAGATATGGTTTTTACTTAGAGGAGTAAAGAAAGGTTCTGTTCTCACAGTATTTGGATTTTCAACAGCTGGTTTCCTCAGATGCTGAAGGCGTTGAGAGAAACAGCCGAGGAACTGTTGTCTTTAGAGCTTGTCTTTCTCAAGTTTGCCTACACTTGTCCAGAGCCTGCCTTTGGCACAGAAATCTAGCAGAACGTGCAAAGATAACTCCCACACCCACACTCCATCATGCTCGAAAGTGGTTAGTCAGCATAAAATTTATCGGTGGCTTACATTACATTTGTGGTTTGCGTGTAAAGCTTAAAAAGTACAAATGTTCCAAAAACTTTTTGTATATTATCCAAAACAAGTCTTTTGTTGAGACTTGAATTTGCTGAATTGCTGATATATTCTTTGTGGCATGTAGTAGACTCTTTAGATGTCCTTCTACATCTCTGCTTAGATTTTAGTTAATGTGTTAATTCATGTTAGATGTTTTCCACTTGCTATGCATATCTGGTGCAAATCCAAGCTTTTTAGTAATACTGTTTTACATCTGTGTGACTGTAGATGGAATGCAAACTGCATGGAGTGAAGTGGACTATTAGCTTGAAGAGATTTTGTTTTCCTAAATACCAGAATTTAATAGTTGTCACTAACCCAATGAAGCCATGTAGACCATTTTAGATTCATATGTTGAGAAGCTGATTGTGAGAAACTGTTCATTTTCTTTGGCAGCTACCAAGAACCTTGGAAACTTTGGATTATGGCATTAATTTCTTTCTTCTGGGCAGTTTTACACTAGCTGCCTTTTGTCAAATGGCAAGATATTGGTGTTGGCGTTAGACACCATGTGAGATGCCAACATTTAAACATTTAAAAACAAACAATAGGTTACCTAAAGATATTTAATTCATATTAGAACCTCAAATAGTTTATTATTTTCATTTATCCCAGTGAACCTGTGTGCATTTCACTTCCTGGCTATACCTTCACACACTCTTAAACACTGGAAACTTAAAGTATCTAAGTAAGCTGAGAATCAATACTGCTCATCTAATGTGATCTATTGCACTGTCATTAATGAAACCTTCATGCTCTCCCTGTTCCAGGAATACATTTTCCGACTGGAGCCTGGTAAAGTAGATTCTGGGAAAGGGAAATGCCCCTTTGACCCCAAACTAAACAGCGTCTCAGCTTTGATAAGTACATACCTCTAATTGCTGTCATACTACTTTTAGAAAATATACAAAACATAATTTCTTTTGTTTCAGACTTGGATGAGCTCATTTTTCTCAAGTTTATCTGTCTAGCTCTCCTTATCTCCTTTACGCTCACTCTGTTTTGGCAGATGGCCAGTTGTACGCCGGCGTCTACATCGATTTTATGGGAACAGACTCGGCCATCTTTCGCACGTTGGGAAAACACACGGCCATGAGGACCGACCAGTATAACTCCCGCTGGCTCCACGGTACGTGCACAATTTTTGAACCATGGTGTATCACCAAGACAAAGTTCTTTGTTTAGTGGGGAAAACTGCCAAATATTCAGCACTGACCCTTCATCCTACCTCCTGCAAACTAACCTTACATCTCATAAACTTTTGCAAAAAAAAATACCCCTCAAGCAATTACTGCTTAGTTAAGCTCAATCCTTGACCCTTATTATAATCCCTGACTGCATTATAGCTGCGATTTCACTAGTTATCATTTGAATTTTTTTGTATTTTCTGAAATGTTTAACTATTCTTCTTATTATTTAACTATTATTATGTTATTATAATTTATTTAGCTGCCCTTAAATGTCACATAAAAGGCATGTTCATATTCTTTTGCAAGCTCATACTATTATATGTATTTTGATTAACATTTTTTTCTCCCCTGACAACTTTATCTAATAGTTTTCTTTAGCCTTGACCTTTGAATGTTTTAGACTGGGTTTCCCTTATATTACATGTGACTCCTTGACTCTTTACTTTAGTTTTGCCTTTTTGATCATGAGTGTCCACTGTGATGACCATCACAAATTTCATACAGATGTCTTACACGAGGACTGTTCAGTGTAGTGAATGAAAGGATAGACTAACAGAGAGAGAGGTCATTTAACGCTTCGCATTAGTTGCATTTTCTAGTGAATGTTATTTAATATCATCCCTTTGCTCTTCTTTTTGCTTTTTGCTCCAACTATAATTCATCTCTTTTGCTGTTTCCCTTCCTCTCCCTTTTTTCTTTTTCTTTTAGATCCAACATTTGTCCACACTCAGCTCATCCCCGATAGTGCAGAAAAGAATGACGACAAGCTGTATTTCTTCTTCCGTGAGAAAGCCTCTGAGATGGGTCAGACTCCCATGGCTCAGTCTAGGATTGGCAGGATTTGTTTGGTGAGAAATTTCTTAACCTTTTTCTTCTATTCCATTAAAAAAAATATCCACACATGCTAAAAGGCATAGTTCATTTATTCACCCTCATGTTGTTCTAAACCTGTGACTTTCTTTTTACATTATATACTAAATGAGATATTTAGTATATGTGATTACAGAAAGAATGTGATTACATTTTTTACAACGTTACATTGCCACAATATGCAGTAACTTTTGTTTGAATAACACACTAAAATTTGAGCAGTTTTTCTTTGATAATCATTCCCTCCAGTGATCTGTTAACTGCCTCATTCAAATCAAGTCAGTGAGCTTGATAACCGGATTAGTCTTCTTCAAGAATGAATCAGTTGGACTGTTTTGTGAACTGATTCACTGAAAAGATCTGACTTAAAAGACTGATTCATTCACAATATGTCAAATAGAGCTATGATATGGCATAAGGCTTATGAGTTTGGAATGACATGAGGATGACTATTTGTTAACAATCCCATTCATTGTTCTTATAAGCACTGCAATATACTATCAATTTTTCAGTTATTGGCTTTTCCAATGCTGAACATGATGCTAACGAAATCATGTCCATGCAGGACAGAACTGTTGACTGACAGATCCTCGGGATCCATCATTGTCCAATGCCTCCTAGATGAGCAACCGCTTGTTTCTTGGTTATTTTTTGCTGTTCTAATGTGAATCAAAGAAGCATGTTTGTAATGTGTGGGTAGCTGCTGGCGGCTGGTCACTGGGCATCGCTGCGTCTCATTATTGAAGTTGGCTGCTGTCCACAGCAGATGGGGCTGAGCAGTGCTCAAAGCCAATGTTTACAACCCAGTCACAGCCAGTTAATGCAAACCCACAGAAATAGCCTTGAGAGAGGGACAGATACTGATGTAAAGCAATAGCTTAATTTCACACATACAGACTGTCAAGGTGTCCATCAAATCAAACTTTACAGCTAGAAATTTGTCTAACAGTGAATCTTCATGGCTAACATGACCTCACTTCCTCTACAGAATGATGATGGAGGACACTGCTGTCTGGTGAATAAGTGGAGTACCTTCTTGAAGGCTCGGCTCATCTGCTCTGTGACTGGCTCTGATGGCATTGAGACACATTTTGATGAGCTCCGTAAGTCTATTTTAGATGAGCTGTAAATTCTGTATAATTTCCTGTGATCTGATCATTTCTGATGTTGAATACTGACATTTGATCTAGATTAGATAACTTCAGATCAGATATTAAGTCAGATTTACTTTTGTTAAGTCAGAAAATACATTTTTTTAAAGCCCATTGTTAATTGTCCTTTTTGACTGTTTGAATTTAATAGAACAGGACATTTTAATTGAAATACAAGCAGTCCAAGAGGACAGTTCTATGTATTTGTTGAATTACTGTTGTGATACCATGGTAAAATACTGGTGTGATCAGATAAAACCATGGTATTTTTGAAAATATTAAATATTTGAGTATTTTTTTTATATGGTAACTATCCAAAATACCTTGATATTACCATGGTAATACTAATGTACTGTTTGTTACTTTTTTGTAGGTATAATACCATAGTAAGTTGATATATACCATCATATTGCCCCTTACAAAAAATACAATATAGTGTTGGTTTCATCAGATAAAACCATGGTACTTTTAAATATTAAATACACCATTGTACTATAATTTATGATTTATATCTTGTACATATCCTGAATACCATGCTAATACCATAGTACATTTATGTTGCCTTTTTGTAAGTGTAATACCATGGCACTTTGATATACATACTGTACCATTACCCTTACAAAAAGTACTGTGGCAGTACCGTGGTCAAGTGTTAGTATAATGAGTTAAAAGCATGGTACTTTTAAGCATTTTAAATATACCATGGTACTATAACTAGATTTAGTTTTTTATTTGGTACAAGTCCAAAATACCATGGTAATACCATAATACTTTTTTTTTGTCAGTGTACAAAAAGTTATGTACAAAAAAAGAACTGTATTTTGATGCTACCTTAAGTGATCATACGGTAATACTATAGTACTTTGTATTGCACTTTATGATGTTTAAATGGTACCCCATGGCACTTCCAAGAATACCATGGTACTTGCATGGTACACGGCCAAAAAGGTGCTATTGTCATAGTACATGCCTAAGACAAACATGAAAGTACAATAACACTTTTTGTTAGAGTGCTGATTATCTAATAAATCTTTCTAATTCAGATATCTTGGGGACATTTCATGTTGTATGATTCTGTGAAAATTACAAAACATGAAATAAAACAGCTTTACTATTTGATTGACTCCATATAGAAAGTGAGGTGTTCACCCAAGGTACATTATATTTAGTTCTGTTCTGTTCATTTTCACGGTATACTTGCTGAAATAAGAGGCCTCTTATTTCAGGATAGGGCATGATATAGCTCATTTGTGGAAACCGCTCATGTCTGATGGTTCAATGGATATGTCTCTCAAGAGGGTATAACTTGGAAAAAGTAATTTCCTCTCTTTCCTGTATGTGCAGCATGTAGCATTTGTGCTTAAGCGTAAAGTGCCACAAGGGCCTGTGAGAAATATATAGAGGCAAGCAGTTCTGAGTATGAAATTGCAGTTCCTGTAGAGCTTAAAATGACAAATTGGGCTTTTAAAAAGTTGCCTGAAAATAAAAATCTCTCCTTTTTGTGGTTTTACATTATGCTTCATACATGATTGTGCATTTATGTGCACATGTGTAGGTAACGCATGCATCTTAACAGGCTTACACAAAATGGAGTCTTTCCCGGTGTGGGAGAGTTTGATTGACAGGACTGAATAGGATTGGCTGACAAACCAGCTGTAACAGCCTCTGCCACTCTTCAGAGGCAAATGAATGTAAGAGCACGAATGCTGGAATTTTATTGCTTTTGCAATGTGCATAAATTGAGTAAGCGGTCGTTCTATGTTTGCTTCATTTCACAGCTCTCATGCCGTCCCTTTTTCTCACTTGGTTGGTCAGTCAGTCACCCTCCCTCTGCCACTGTGTTTGAGGAATGAACTTGTCAGTGGAGTTTTTGACTAGATGTTTTCCCTTTTCCTCAGAGGGGCAGTGAGGTTTTATGGGTTGTTTTTTGTGGCTTGGCAAGAGTGAGATTCATTTGCTGTAGTGTGGGATTTTTCCCTCAGCACTTGATTACTTAGTTCGTTTAGCCGTGACTATCCGTCTGAGGTCATCTTCTTTCTGTTTTTGATGGGACATCTGTCTATGCTTCTACCGCTTGCCTTCCTTATTCCCTAAACTGAGTCTCCTTTTGTTTTCTTTCCTTCTGCCCCTTTTTTAACCTTCTTCTATGTACCTCTACCTCCCATCCCCCTTACACTGTCCTTAAAGTAAAATGTTAATGGTGCTCATCTGCTCTTACGATGAACCCCCCCCCCAAAAACGGTCCTGTTCTGGACGTTATACTTTGTTTCTCCCAATGGCCTTTTTTCATCTTTCTCGTTTTGGCTAGCAGACTATCACTGGTCCTTTGTGGTTAATTTGTGTTGAAACAAGCTGGAGGATTTTGGAGAATGAGACAAAGACAGAGAGGAACAGTGAGAGGGAAAGATTGTCCTCTCAATGGGATGTGTTTTGTGAGAGATAGATTTGATGACTTCCCACATACACTCGCAGACTTTTGGCTTTTTGTGCGCCTTGCTGATATGAAGCTGCAGAAATGTTGATGTCACTGGTGGTGCTAAACTGAGCTGCAAAAATAATGACTGTTTTCAAACAGGTTTCCCAAACAATCCACCTGTCTTCCATATTTTTTTAAAAAATACAAGAAGATCCATCCCCTAACTTGCAACATTGGTTTAGCCATTGTTGCTATACCGGGCCGCTTAAACTTAGCGCTCAAAATTAGAATTTAGTATGTCTCATAGTACATTGAAAACTATGGAGCCCCCTCTGGTGATGGAAAAAGTATATTTCGATGCTTTTGTGTTTGTTCACAAAATGTATGCATTCTCTCACACACATAAAAAATGTTGCATTTGTTTCCAAACATTTGCGTTCTCTCACAAAAGTATTGCATTCCCCCAAGAAAGTTTGCGTTTGTTGCTAAAGCTTTTAAATATAGTTTTACTTCTCACCTCATATTATTTCCATCACAAAAAGTTTTGCAAGGAAACACAGTTTCTCGGGGGAACGCAGCAGTTTTGTGAGAGAACAAAAGCAGTGTGATATAATTTTGCCTCTCTTCTCATTTTTTTCCACCACCATGTCCCTTTAGGGGCTCAGTAGAAAACAGCATGCCAGAGGTGCCTGAATTGCTTACAATTTCCAGTGATATTTCAAAGTGTGCTAATATTTCCCAAAACCCCTTTTGTAACAAGGGAGGAGTTTGTGACTTTTCTCTTTTGACTTTTTCAGAGCAAAAGTAGTAACAAAGGCAATACCCAAAGCTGCCTTAACAGTTGTAAATGTAAAAGTCGAAAACTCGAAGGTGCTAAAAGCCATTAGAGTTTTGCTAATAACCTCCCCCCCATCCTTGGCATACACCCACCCAAAACTCTGCCTTTCAAATACTTGTTAGCTATCATATAATATAAGCAATATAAGCAATATCAGAGTGTTCTCTGATTGGTTACATTTTATAATTGACTATAAATAGGGCAGGCCGCTTCCTGCCCCCCCCTTTTTTTTTTTTTTTTTTGCTCTATCCCTAGCCTATACCTATCACAGGGACAAAAGCTATTTCAGTGATATCTGTCAGTTAGTAGTGACATTTTATCTCTTATATTTCAAAAACAATGCGAACAGCACTTTTAAGTAATAATGAATTTAGCTAGATGCTAAATGTAGCTAGCTGCTGTGCAACTAAGGAATCTGTGGTATCAAGATGCAGTCACATGATGTTGTAATATAATATGTCTCATTACATACTCGTTGTCTTACTACTTAGAAGTTTGTGCTTTCTTGTCACCACCAAAGTACACACTTTAGTATGTGAATTAGGACATTTTGTCTTCAAATCCAGGATCTAAAGTAATTCAATCTTTCTTTCAGGGGACGTGTACATCCAGAAAACCCAAGACACCAAGAATCCCGTCATTTACGGTGTCTTCTCCGTGTCTGGGTATGTAAGTTCACTACGGTCTCTCCCCAAATACGAGATCCAATCCTCACTTCTCCTCGACGCCGCTTGCTAATCAGGCCGCTTATCAGATTGGCAAGGGAGCTTGAATAGATTTGCTTTAATATTCACACTCCAGTTGCCCACGGGGCAACACCCCCATTTTTCCGCTGCTGAAGACTGTTTCTAACATACTGAATAGCAAGTGTTTGGCAGGCTTCACAGACAGTAGTAGGCTACAAGTCCTCCAACAGCACAAAGGAAGGAGCTTTTCCGTGAATCTGAGATGTGATATTCTCATAAGGACTTATCTACATAATACCACCGCTATCAGATGCGGTTAGGAGAGGATATTCGTACACGCTAAAATATCATACAACTGGCCTCAGAGGGAGCTGTCAACATTTTAGATGAGGTTCACATGCTCATAATCCAGTGTAAATACACAAGGCTGTGTGTGTTAGAGCAATTCACAGTCTCACTGTAGATTTCAGATAAAATTGGCGAAGCTCTCAGTCTCTGTCTGAGCTCTTTAAACCCAAAAGCACCATTCTTGGTGATAATAGTGAAAACTCTCTCCTTCAACTGCAAGTGATTTCACAGCTCTATCTGTCCCTCTGTCTCTTGTTTGTCTCTCTTTCTGTATCTGTATTCGTGTTAATTTGTAAAACTGCATTCTCTACTCATATTATGTCTGTAATATGACATACAGTTGGGTCCAAAAGCGCAAGATCACCAGTGAAAATACTTGTTTTTTTCAAAACAAATTTTATTGTTAGCATATATATTTGAGTATAAAATGGAACTGAGCAATTAATATGGATTTATTATTTTCATAGTATTTGGGTTGTCCCGCTTTTGTTTTAATGCGCTCAAGTTTGCATGGACTTGTGAACACCTTGTTTAAAGGAGTTCACATGCTTAGTCTTCATTTGATTAGTGACCTAGTAATAGTGCAGAATCTTATGTATTTTTTAATGTCATTTTAGGGCATAACTTTTCTTTCTTTTATATATTTCAAAATCCTGAAACCTTATTTCCAAGTTTAAATTAGATTTTGTGTTGCATATTTTCAATGTGAAACTGAATGTTTCTAAATAAATAAAAAATAAATAAAAAAAATAAATGTTGGCTGAGGTTTGATTTTAACCAGTAGGAATTGATTGGATTGTGATAAAAGGTTATAGTGGTCAGCAGATTTTTATAAAGATAAGCATATTTTATTTCATGCATAAATATATTGATATATTTTACTTTGTACATCAACATTCCATTTTCTGTGTAACAAGGCCCATGTGGTCTAATACTGTGTCTGTCTACCACCTCTCTTGTTATTTCAACACATGGATGCTTCTCTTTCTGCATCTCTAGGTCTGTGTTTAAAGGTTCAGCAGTATGTGTGTATTCAATGGCCGATGTCCGCATGGTCTTCAATGGCCCTTTTGCTCATAAGGAAGGGCCAAACTACCAGTGGGTTGCCTACCAGGGTAAAATTCCTTACCCCCGACCAGGAACAGTGAGTGTCATTAGTAAAATTGAATACATTATATAAGGATAAGGATGTTGGACAATCTTAGATGCTGAAATACGAAAAGAAAAAAAAAGTAATCTGTAATTTCAGTGTCCAGGAGGGACGTTCACCCCCAACATGAAGTCTACTAAAGATTATCCTGATGAGGTTATCAACTTCATGCGCAACCATCCTACCATGTTCAATGCCATTTATCCAGTCCACAAGCGCCCCCTTGTGGTCCGTACCAATGTGGATTATGAGTTCACCACCATCACAGTGGACCAAGTGGCTGCAGCTGATGGCAACTATGAAGTTCTTTTCTTAGGAACAGGTGAACTTGCTACACATCTATACATAGATGTCTTGTTAAGTTATGTAATTATATTTATTTTATACATAAACAGTATGCATACTCTGGTGTTTAAAAGTCTGGAACCACACTGAAATTTGGGATTCAAAATCTACTTTTAATTTATAAACAAATAGTGGTTTAAAATTAATTGTATGGAAAATGTATGACGATTTAGAGCAGCCAAATTTGAGACACTGTTAATATGAACCTTTTGGTACACCACAAAGCAGTTCTAGGTGTATAAATACTCTTGTGCAGTCATTGTTTTTTCATAAGAAGATTTAAGGTAACTTTATTCTTTATTTAGTCACAAAGAATATGATAAATATTTCTGACTCCTCTATTCTGGTCATTTACAGATAGAGGAACAATTCAGAAAGTGATTGTCCTGCCCAGAGATGATCTACAGACTGAAGAGCTGGTTCTGGAGGAGGTTGAGGTCTTCAGAGTAAGATCCTCTTTTTTTTATGTTTCCATTACACTACACTGTGTCAACACATTGGTGTTTTTTTGTATTAAAATGTATGGTTTATGTTGCTGTTTCATAAAATTTGCGTATATGTTCACTTTATATATATATATATATATATATATATATATATATATTACATTATATTGTTTTATATTATAATATATTTATACTATTTATCTAGGCCTGTATTTAAAGGTTTTTTCAATAAAAATTAACTACAATTCTGTTCATATTACAGGTTCCAACTCCAATCACTACTATGAAAATTTCTCCAAAACGGGTAAGTTGCACATAATTTATGATTCAGAAATATTAATAGTAATAATACTAAATAAAGTTTTCAAATTAAAAGTTAAAAAAAATTAAAAATTAAATTATTTTTGTTGTTATTTAGCAGATTTTTTTATGCAATGCAATTTACAAATGAGGAACATCTGGGATGTTTTGAATCACTATATGATGTACTTTGAATGAAACTCTTGTAACTCTTCCTGTGTGTGTAGCAACAGCTGTATGTAAGTTCAGTGGTGGGCGTCACTCATCTGGCGCTGCACAGGTGTGATGTGTACGGAGAGGCCTGTGCTGACTGCTGCTTGGCCAGAGACCCTTACTGTGCCTGGGATGGAAAGTCCTGCTCTCGCTACTCAGCAAACCAAAAAAGGTGAGAGCTGCACATGTGTAAATGTCTTTATTATCAGATCATTATACTTACAATACAATTCAGTATAACTTCCAAGATTTGTTTGAATTCATTTCCTCCTTTGAAATTGGTTGTCTGAATCTTGTAGGCGGAGTCGGAGGCAAGATGTGAAGTATGGCAACCCTATAAGACAATGCAGGGGCTATAATTCCAATGGTGAGAAACCAAAAAATACACTTAAGTCTTAAGATTCTTTTAGTCTTAAGATTAGATTGAAAACATATTCTGGAAGAAGTAAAAGAGCTCCTTTTGATTTTGGTTATTGTTTTAGATAGTATTTTGTTTTAATTCCTGCCAGCCAATAAGAACACATTGGAGACAGTGCAGTATGGAGTAGAGGGAAGCACAGCCTTCCTGGAGTGCCAGGCCAGATCTCCTCATGTGTCAATCAAGTGGCATTTCCAGAAGGAGAACAGCGACAGGAGGAGAGAGGTATGTGTGACAATGTTATACCATAAGTGATGTCATTTTAAATCTAAATTTTCTGTATGTTGTGTCATTTTAATAATGCAGTTTTATTTGCTTAATATAATCCTGTACGCTACTGGTCAAATATTTCAAATAATTCAAACATCTCTTATATTCACCAAGGCTGCATTTAATTTACTGTATGAAAAATACCGTAAAAAATGATTAATATTGTAAAATATTATTACAATTTAAAATAATAACTGTTTGATATTTTAATGTTTTAAAATGTAATTTATTCCTGTGATAGCAATGCTGAATTTTCAGCAGCCATTACTCCAGTTGTCAGCGTCACACGATCCTTCAGAAATCATTCTAATATGCTGATTTGTTGCTCAAAAACATTTCTTATTATTATCAGTGTTTTTACAGCTTCACATTTTTGTGGTAACCATGAAACTTTTTTTTCAGGATTATTTGATGATCAGCATTTATTTTAAAATACAAATCTTTTGTAACAAATGTTTTTGTCACTTTTGATCAATTTAATGCATCCATGTTAAATAAAATATATATTTTTTGTCTCTAACTTTTGAATGGTAGTCATTTTGACCAAAAATACTAAGCAGCAAAAATTGATTTCAACATTGATAATTATAAGAAAAATATTTCTAAATTGGCATATTAGAATGATTTCTGAAGGATCATGTGACACTGAAGACTGATTAATGACTGCAGAATATTCAGCATAAATTACATTTTCAAATATATTAAAATAGAAAACAGTTATTTTAAATTGTAATAATATCTCACAATATTACTGTTTTATGGTATTTTTCATAAAATAAATGCAGCCTTGATGAGCGTAGTAGTCGTCTTCAAAAAACATCAATAATTATAATTTTTAAAATTATGGATGATGACCAGTTACATTATCCCTTTTTACATTAATGTGCATTTTAACCTAAAATGTTTATTTTTTTCCCAACAACCTATGTATTTCAGATTCGCTCTGATGGACGTGTCGTTCGTACAGAGCAGGGTCTCCTCCTGCGTTCTCTCCAGCTCTCTGATGGAGGGGTTTACCTGTGCACCTCCACCGAGAAGAACTTCAAGCACACGCTGGTCAAACTTCAGCTGGTGGTCCTTTCCGCTCGTACCGTCAACACCATCCAGACCGAATCCACCGCTCCCGCCGTGCCGCCTCTCCAGTCCAGCGCCTGGACGCCCAGCGCAGAGCAGTACAAAGACCTGCTGACCATCCTCAGCCAACCAGAGATGGGCCTCATCAACCAGTACTGCCAAGACTATTGGCAGATGGGGGACGACCCCGCAGCTCACGCACACAAGAAGAAGGACCTCAAGGAAGTACAGAAGGACCTCCGGAAGCCACGAAACAGGAGACACCACCAGGAGCAGAGCAGCATGGCTGAGACATGAGAGGGAAAAACATCCCACTTCATCCAAATGAATGAGACTTGAGACTGACCTCAAGGTCTTTGACTACCATTACACACAAACGTATACCGCAACCATCATGACCGAGGAGAAACTAAACAACACGTTTTTGAAAATTCATAGTATTTATTGTAGGCTGTACATAGTTAGATTCTGTGGATATCTTTGTATGGAAATAGAGCAAAAAAAAAAAAGAAGAGACAAAAAATGTTTTGTGTATAGATCTGTGCAAATATTTTGTTATCATTGTTACTTTTCTTCCAATATATTTATTACAACGGTATTCACATAATAACACACCGTGTGACTGTTATCATAAAATGTTCTTTATGTATATACCACTAACCGGATAGTTGGACCTTTGAAACTCTTGATGGACAGTTTGACTGCGCTTGATGTTTTGATACCAGAGGAAAGATGGGACTGAAGCCGTTGTACATTTAGCGGACTATTTTAACCAAGCACGTGTTCTCATTCTGCAGATGTACAGATAAAGAATTTCTACATATATTTGGTGCATCTGAGTATTCCGTGACCTCTCGAAAGACTTTGAAAAACACTTTAATATCATCAGAAACTCTTTTAATCTTCTTGATCTTCCATATGTTGCTATGCTAATGTGTGTTAAATATAAAGTCGTTTCTGTGTTATATGTTTGGTTTATTATTGATTACAGCCTCCTGTACAGTATGTACAACACTTTTTAGTTTTTTTCATTTATAGAAATATGTACTATTGCACGCAAAGAATCTCAAAAGTTGGGGGTTCAGAACCCATCCATCTCTTTGCAAAGCAGAATTGTTTTTAAATATGTACCTCTCCAGACATTTTCTCTGAACATTTAATAGGTGAAGCGTTAAATCATTTGGAACTAAACTTTAGGGGGCTTGTTTGAGTTTGCATGAATTGTATTTGTACTGTACAGATATGTAGTCAAATTCTGGATATTGCTGTGTTGCTGTGTGGTCTTTGACGTAATGAATCGAGAGAGAGAGAGACTGAGAGACTGTTTTCTAAAGACAGAGGACTTTGCTGAGCTAGTGATGGAATTAAGCACAATTACCTGATGTGTCTGTTTCGCCTCCGTTGTGTTTTCTCAACACAGCAAACGGGCTGTGTGAAATGGTTGTTGTAAATGTATTTTTTTCTTTCATTTGTAAGACATTATTCATCACTGTGGTTTGTCCCCTTGTTTTGTCTTTTTTAGGACATTCTAATGTGAAAAAGATCCAGAATTAGATGTTATGAACAGTTAATATTATAGTAATGTATTTTATTTGTTTCGGGGGGGGGGGGGGGTTTCCATCGTTGTTGTTGACTAATTAAAGTTATATATTTTATAACAAATACAGGTTGGCCTTTCTGCATAAATGTTACTGGTTGAACCTATACTTCCTTTCTTTTGCAGTCTTAATGTAAAAATTGAAAGAGACACCGAAGAGGTTACGCTGAATAAGGTTGTTCACGTTACACCAAAAGTATACCAAGGAAGTTGGTCATAAAATGTTGATTTTCCTATTTAATTAACTGAGAAAATAGTACATTGTGTGGTCTGTATTTTCTTTAATACTGATTACAAGCTTATATGCTGCATCATTTCATCTCTAGCATTCATATAAAAATTTCTTTCAAAACTTTCTGACATTCAAAGATAAATTGAGATAAATCTATCAAACGTGACTGTTCATTGTCTTATACTTACAGGAAGACATGAGGACAAAAATGTTGCAGAAGTAGTACCGGTTCATAAGGGAAAAGGAAGTGGTGTGTGTGGCCAAGTATGGTGACCCATACTCGGAATTTGTCCTCTGCATTTAACCCACCCAAGTGCATGCACACAGTAGTGAACATACACCCTGAGCAAATGCTGCGGCTGCCCGGGAAGCAGTTGGGGATTCGGTGCTTTGCTCAAGGGTCTCACCTCAGTCGTGGTATCCCTGCTGGACCTGAGACTCGAACCCACGACCTTCGGGTTATAAGTCCAACTCTCTATCCATTAGGCCACGACTGCCCCTAAGAATAGTTTATTAATACTCAAGAGTGTATTTGACCATATACATGCAAAATACATTTTTTATTGCAGTGTGCGCTCTTAAAAATAAAGGTTCCAAAAGGGGGTTTTTACAGCGATGCCATAGAAGAACGATTTTTGGTTCCCCAAATAACCTTTCAGTGAACAGTTCTTAACATTTTTATTCTTAAGGTCTCTGCACACTGAGTCCGAAATTTTCGCACGTTAAAAAATAAATACGACCTCACTTGGTGTCAATCACGTTTGCACACTGCCTCCGAAAATTTCGTCCGTCAAAAAAAAATTCGGATCAGGTTCGATTTTCTGCGTTTTCGCATCCGTTGCATGCATTTTGATAGGAAAGGATGGGGAATACGAAAAAACGGAAAAACGCATGCGAAAATTTCGGACTCAGTGTGCAATGGCCTTTAGTGTGAAGAACATCTAAAGAACCTTTTTCCACCATTAAGAACCATTTGTGCAGTGGAAAATGTTTTATGGCTAGTAACGTTTCTTTATGGAACCATCAATTCCAATAAAGAAACGTTGTTACACTCTTAAAAATAAAGGTTCTTTACTGGCATCAATGGTTCTATGAAGAACCTTGAACATCCATGGAATCTTTTAAATGCAGAAAAGGTTCTTCATAGTCAAAAAAGGTTCTTTAGATTTTTAAAATGTTCTTCAAAATGGTTCTTTTAGGAACTGTTCACTGAAAAGTTCTTTGGTGAACCAAAAAAGGCTCTTCTATGGCATCACTGCAAAAACACCCTTTTGGAACCTGTATTTTTAAGTGATGCCATAGGAGAACCTTTTTTTGGTTCAGGCATTTTAGTAACAAACCCTGTTTTTCCAACCGAAGAACCGAATGCATGAGAGTCTCCACCTGTTCAATAGTATCTGTAACCACCGTTACTTCGCCACCACATCCATTGTACTCTTCCTCAACAAGAAGGATGTCTTTGTGGAGAAGATCAAGAAAGCTCATCTGAGCATGTGCTTCCCTGAATATGATGGTGAAACAGCATTTTGTCAGCAAAGAAAAAATATAAACTTCAAATTTTAACATACAAATTCTTATCATTTAAACATTAAAACTGATCATATTAACACACTTTCAGTAGGGCTTTATCATGGAACATCACTTCTAATTATTAAGATACAAATATCACAATTAGGATTCGGTTTCTGACATGCAAAACCATGCTAAACATACAATGCCATGTCTCTCTCAGGTCCCAACACCTTTGAGGATGCTGGTAACTACATCAAGGTGCAGTTCTTAGATCTGAACTTGCGACGAGACGTCAAAGAAATCTACTCCCACATGACCTGTGCCACAGACACAGAGAACGTCAAGTTTGTGTTCGATGCTGTAACAGACATTATCATCAAAGAAAATCTCAAAGACTGCGGTCTCTTCTAAGCAAGCAATGCTCAGGAAGAGGTGATTATTATATAAATATTAACAAGTAATATGATAAAGTATTGCATTATGCTGTTGTAGCATATTAAATATCACTACCATTTCTATAGTTGCATAATTAAAAAGTCTTTCTTCTTTTACAGAGCGGCTTAATCAACAAAACCCAATACTGACCCATTGCCCCTTGTAGCCTGTTTTTCTCCCTGGGTAATGAGGAATTCTCCAGTGCACACACACATACTTACAAATACATGAGGGAACTGAATTGGTTAAATCTTGAAGAAGAAAGTATATAGTTGTTGTTGGGATCTACACTTGATTAAACACACTGCATAAATATCAGAGCCTAATACATATTCATAGCAGCAAGTCATATATAACAACACGTATATATGAGAGGTGTTTGGCTCTATTAGTTTTTTGCAGTGATCCCTCCTGTAGATTTGCGACTACACTTCACGCAGCTGTAAACCAAATAACTATCCTTCTGAAACACCTGCATATGCACTTCAGCATCTTTTGCAAGAGTACATTATGAAGTATTTCAGTTATATGTTATAGCCGTTACTGTGTAATGTTCACACTTTTAACGTGATTGAGAAAAGTTTCGACTTTACTGGGATACAAAGTTCTATTTTATTTCCAGAGGAGTTATATCACGTTATGTCTTATGATCAGAATCTCTATGTAAGATGGATGACTTTGATGAAAAGATAGCATAAGTTGTTTAGCTCAGGAGCAGCTAGCTGAGAGACAAAGAACACATTTTTTGAGTGCATTGATAAAATTACAACAGCGAATACTGATTAAAATGGCACAATTGACTGCAAAACCATACACAACCATGCAAAAGTAAACTGAACGAACAAAGACTGAACCTTATGTGTTTGTCCTTTAAGTGTCCTGAAAGAATGCAAAGCAATGAACAACTTGGGATTGTTAAGTGTTTAATATACACTTACATAATATACGAAAATATTATTTCTTGAGAATTATTATATTTTAAATAAGCATTTTATGAATATAGATTTTTATTATCAATTTGTATATTATAAAACGTACACACACACACACACACATATGCACAATCTGCAAAATTAAAGCCTCTTAACACCAGTTTATCCAGGTTTATTAATTTTGAAAGGTTTAGCTGCAACTTATTGATCACAGAAAATAACTTAGTTTAGAGGTGCTACAGTACCTGTAAAGTTTAAATTGCGTGTAACCCAGAACATTTACTTAAGAATATCAAGACCTGACTGTACCACTAACTAATGTGAAAAACATTGCATTTCGTGTCTTTTGCAGCTCCATCAAGCTAGACTGTCAAACAAATTCATGGTTTTAATTTTGATTTGATAAAATGCACAGTGTAGACATCCACCTTTGTCTCTTTGGACTAAAGGTTAAATCACAATGAAATCAACAAGCAGATCAACATTAATCTAATCAACTTTAATTAGAATACTTGCATCTGATAAAAACAGATCTGAATAAATATTAACGCCTATTTACTGAGT
Organism: Tor tambroides; assembly: GCA_021397915.2. NCBI lineage: Eukaryota > Metazoa > Chordata > Actinopteri > Cypriniformes > Cyprinidae > Tor > Tor tambroides. The sequence continues at coordinate 35,610 of JAFVLL020026520.1, forward strand.
ATCCTCTGTAAGTGCCCCAAGGAAATTATAACCTGTAATATCAAAGAAATTAATTCTTCTCTTATCAGCATACTGTTCATTCTAAGAATCCCTTATTTCTGACTTTTGTTCGGGGAAAGCTCTCGCACCAACAATTGAGCACTAAAAGAGTTAACGTTACTTACACAGCACATGCATATCACCTCTGCATTATCAGTGACTGCATTATGGCATACTACTGATCCTGAGGACTGAAGAAAAATGAAATTTGTTAAAGGCACAGGTTTTTTTGTTAGTAAATGGAATATTTGGTCCAATAAATGTCACATTTTTTATGTATTTCACTGTTAATATGCATGTTTGTTTACATACAAAATAGAGGAGTGGAGACTAATTACTAGATGCCCAGACCTAATTGAGAGAGAATCTACAGCACTTCCTCAACCTGCTGTGTAAAATGTACCAAATTAGGTTTTGTCTGTCAAAATAACATGTGAGTGGAAATTTTAAACCTTATCAAACATGTATGCTACATAAAACTTTTCCAATTTTATCACAATACACTGACAGCAGAAAAAAACATAATGGGTACAACTGGAAATGTGGAATCATGCAAACAAACCAAAACAAAAAATAGGCCACAGTGTTCTACACCTTGCAAATCAAGGCACAAAGTATGAAAAAAACTAAGAATCCGTCATTATTGCAATATGAACATTTTTTTTTTTCAGAATGCAGTTTGATTTGTATTAAATGAAGTCCATCTGTTGAGTGCGTTCCTGAAAGGTGTATAAAACAACGGTTTTTGAAATATAAAGCTTATTTGAGAGCCTGTTCCTTGAGTAGAAAATCTGAAACATGCATACCATCTCAACCCAATAGAGCCCTTTATAATACTAGATCAAGTTTCATTAAACATGGCACTGAAGAAAACATGTAACAGTGTGTGTAAACACTCGATTGCACAAAATAGAAATTGATCAGCCCAAAGAATCAAAAGCAGTTTTGCAATGGATTTTAGGATTCTGAAGAGCCAAACTGCCCTGAATGTGTTTTTTTTTATGCTGTGGACCTTTGCTGGCAGGATCTGAATACAAAGCCAAACCCAAACACCTGGTCCAAATTAAGACAATAGAAGACAACTTTTGTGTCCAAAAACACAACAACTGGTACTGGTTGATTTGTTGACCACGTCATGTGCAAAAGAGACTGAAAAGTTCTCTGATTGGAGAGTTATTGAACCCCTCCAGGGGGTTTATATGTGTTGAGATGTCCAGGGACAGTACTGATGTCAGGACAGCCCCACCATGTGGTCTAATTGCCTCATGTATATGCTCTTTAGCGGAAGGCCGTAACGTCGCTCTTCAGGAATCCTTTCACACTATTAGACAAATGAAAATATGTCATTCTTATTTCTATGACCACTTTCATAGATCTATTGTCATGCCCCTGACAAAATTCTACTTTAAACACTGTAAGTACATTGTAAATTATATTTGAAAAGTTTAATCTTTAAATGATTAAAAAAACACAAACAAAAATGAGCTCATATTTTCACATGTAAAAATGTGCCCCAATAAGCTGAAGGGGGCGAGGGGGGGTTGCCAATGGCTGAAAATTATTTAAAATAACAATAATAATAATAAACTTTTTTTGACTGTAGAATGAGAAATCAGCATTTAAGCGAATAACTCTTGCCCCTACCCCTTAACAAATGTAATTTTAATACAAGACAGTAAAACTGGTTTTATTTATTAATATCCCCAATCCTATTCATATTCATAAATGAAAGGAATGATACGGTGTATTAAAACAACTTCTTACATTGCTTATGTTGGCTGGGGGCTCGTTGTTAGACTCTTCACATGGGAATTGGTCTTCCCAACTTTTCTCCCTGAAGCGCTGATCTATCGGCACTACATGGCCTTCTGTAGTGAAGATGTACTTATTCTCAGACTTGTGCAGCGGGTTATCGTCATCAAAGAGCTGTAAAGGATTGTAAAATATCATATAGTGTGGACATGGCTTAAAACTTAAAAGTTTGTAGTTTCTCAAATTAAAGTATGGCTAAAAAGACTAGATGCATGAAGTGAGAATAGGAAAATGTAAAGGGAGAACTTATAGAAGCAGACAACTAACCAGATAAAGGTATTTGCAGGTTTCACTGAGGAAGAAACTTTCCATGCGATCTTCTTTGGACTTATCCACCACATGATGGAGAGTGGCATAACCGCACCTGAGAAGCATATAACCAAAACATCTGTCTTGAGAACATGCCAGCATCTCAATTACACATTTTGGCATTTTAAACCATATACCTGACTTTGGTATTTTTTTCAAGGCTTTCAAGAATGTCCATCCCAACATGAAGATAAAAAGGATTCTTGGTTGCCTGTAGAAAGTCAAGTTTATTGTTAATTATACTGTAATGCTGTAAAGTCTAAAAATCTGGTTATAATCGGACCAGGATTTACCTGATAAAGTAGGTATGTGGATTCTACTAGTTCTGGTCTTAAAGGGTAGAAGAGAACATCTGGGGCCTGAAGCTGCCAGTTGTATCTTTCTGGAAGAGCGCCGAAACGCTTCCAAATTGCATAGTAGAAGGCATGAAGGCAAATGGCATTTTCAACATCTCCACTCAAAACCTAAGCAAACAGAGATGTGTGTCCCTGGTTAGAACCCAAATGCACTGAATGAAACTTCTAGTAAATGAAACTGGGTAAACTTTTAGTTCAACAATCCAAAGTCCAGTCTGGCACTAGAGTATGTCAGTATGCACTAGAGTAAATGTACTTATATAACAGAAACACACTATACAACTAGTTATGGATTTTAATATTACGTCAGAAAGCTCATGTTCATTATTAATACAATTGCTCGGTTCTACATAGTCTGCTGCCTTAGATGACATAGTAAAAGAACCTCATCAGCTTATTTAAAATGCTCTAATGGAAAAAAAAAATGTTTTGTTATTATAAACAAATTTACCTAGCAAACACAAATATTGGTTAAAATAGACTATTTTTAATTACACTGAAATATTTTTAAATGTTTTGCAGAACGGAATGAAACAAGTATAGTTATAATTATATATATATATATATATATATATATATATATATCACACTACTGTTCAAGTCACTTAAGACAGAGTAATACCTGTAGTCCAGGGAAGAATGCCTGCAGAGAGTCAATCCATGTGTTCATAATATGTCCATTAAACATGTTCACATTCACATAGAGTGGTGGGTCACCCTCTCCTTCATTACATGTCTCTCTTCTGTAAAGAGTAAAAAAAAAAAAAAAAGTGCACACTTAGACCCAAGTTTTGAAAACAAAAACATTACACCTGTTTAATGTGGAATTCATGAATGCACACCGAGGTGTGAGATCAAAGTGTCATACTATAACTTCTGCATATCCATGCAGTTATAGAACATTAATAACTACCTTAAATGTCAATCCAGACTTCAACCAATCAGAATGATGCACTCTGTACATTCCACAAGCTGTACATTCATTGGCTGCAAAGTGCAAACCATGTCACACTTAACCACAGATCCCAAGTGACACACTTTATCTGCAGGTGGTTAGACAACCAAATGCAAATTCCTTTGGAAGCTCAAACTGCAGCCACAAACAGCTGTGGTCACACATGCACACGTTTATAATCACCCTCTTCTCAGGTGGCTCTGAATGCTCTCGTAAGCCGCAGAGAACATCCTGTAGTCTTCTTTCTCTCCAAACAAGATGTAAGATTTGAGGAGGTACTCATAGAACGAGTCCATGCCAGCACCAAGACCGCTCTGCTTCCCCACCCACTGACCAGTCTGAATGTTCACCACATTCCCTGGAAGATGAAGAGAGTCATCACTGGTCAGACAAAGACATGTGATCACAAATCAAATAAAAGACACTATTTCAAAACAAAAGAAAAAGAAAAAAATCTATACAAGTGAAAATTGTTTAAAGGGATAGTTCACCCAAAAATGAAAATTCTGTCATTACTCACCCTCATGTCACGCCAAACCCATAAAACCTTTGTTCATCTTCGGAGCACAAATTAAGATTTTTTTTGATGAAATCCTAGAGCTTTCTGACCCTGCATAGACAGCAACAGAACTGACACATTCAAGACCTAGAAAGGTAGTAAGGGCATTGTTAAAACAGACCATGTGACATCAGTGGTTCAAGCATATTTTTATGAAGCTATGAGAATAAATTTTGTGAATAAAGAAAACAAAAACAACAACTTTATTCAATATTTTCTTCTCTTCCATGTCAGTCTTTGTGCACAAAAATACTTTTTGTAGCTTCGTAAAATTAAGGTTGATCCACAGGTGTCACATGAACTATTTATGATGACATTCATTACTACCTTTCTGGGCCTTGAATGTGGTAGTTGCATTGCTGTCTATGCAGGGTCAGAAAGCTCTAGGATTTCATCAAAAATATCTTAATTTGTGTTCTGAAGATGAACAAAGGTCTTACGGGTTTGGAACGACATGAGGGTGAGTAATCAACGACAGAATTTTCATTTTTGGGTGAACTCTCTCTTTAAGATAGGAATAAAACAGACCAAAAAAAGCCACCACTTACCCAACAGCCCAGTTTCATTGCTTCTTAAGTTCCACAGAGCTTTAACAGCACGCCGGGCAACCCACTCAAATGTAGAGTCACCAATCAGACGACTTAGAATGCCAAACTCCACAAGCAGAGAGCCCGCCCCTGCTGTACAGGTCTCATTAATGCTGTCAGGAGGGACACCTTTCTTTAAATTCACCTGCTCAAAAACATGGTAGGACACCAATGTCAAATGCAGCAAAAACAAGGCATCATCTCTCTAAAGTAGTGCTATGTAAGTTGGCCTGACCCTGGGATAGGGGATGCCTGTGCTAGTGTTCTCAAAGGCAGGTAGTAGTCGAACAGCTAGGTCATGTGCCAGGTGCAGCAGCTCATTATCATAGTCTTTCAGCGCTATGTCCCCAAACGGGTGCCGTGGATCAGTCAGCAGAATATGGGCCGAAATCAAACTGCCTAGAATTCTGAAAAGGGAACAAGTTAAAAACACAGATCCTGTTTTAAACACATTTTTAAATTTATTTTAAAAGGAGGAAGGAGCAGATCAGCATAGTTATTGCATTATGAAGGGTTTTTTCTGTCAGTAATGACAATTATGTTATCATTTGTTCTCCCTCATGCTACAAACCACTAAACAGACTCAAATAAAGAGATCCATTAAAGGGAATTACCGCACCTAATGTTGGCTTCAAAGACTTGAACAGTGGAGTCCTTGTCAAAAGAAACTGTGTCAATCACAAGCTTAACAGCTCGATGGAACTCTGTCACATTTCCAAGAACCTGCAAGGATGGGGATCAAAACTTTAAGTACATGGTGCATTAATGTACATGTGTGACTACTGAGTTATTCTGAGGTGAACACAGAAGTGAAAAAATCCTGAGATTATTTGTAATTAACAGTCCTGGAACAAGATGCATAGTTTGTTCAGGTGAGGCTAAATCTTTTGTTGATGTGTAACTTTTTTTTCTAGATAGCTGAAAGTTAATCGTAAGCTCAGATAAATTCAAGGTTGTTTACCAGGACACACTTATCATGAAAACGGCTACTCCCTTTCTCCCTTCTCTTGTAGTGAAGGAGACAAAATTCATGAAACATGAGCAGAACAAATTTTAGCACTGGTTTCGAAACATGACTGTGTAAGTTATGTTGTAGAACAAAATGTGAAAGTCTCTTCTAGTTACATAAACCACAGACCTTTACTCACAAATCATAAACCAGCAGTTTTAAAACCCAAGGAGGAAATCCTTGGCTTGAAAATGGTAATTCTGTTAAATGGTAACTCTGTTTTGGATTTTAGGACTATAAACTGAACACTTCATGTTTTTTTTTTTTGTTTTTTTAAGAAGATTATGCTATTCAGCAGTTCAGCTGAATTTTGTTGTTGTATCTTAGACAAAATTACAAAAACTAAAGCATCCTTTTACTGACCATATGAAAGCCCAAAAAATTACTTTAAAACTAGAAAGCTTATTAAATTATTAACATCATCTATAATTTGTGAGCATGAAATAGAACCAGTTTCTTATATAAAGTTAAACTTAAGCCATCTGTACAATAGGTTGACTTACCAGCAGCGTATCAAGAGCATCAATGAGTGTCAAAGAGTAGTTTCCAAGGACATCATTGATGTTGATATTTGATCTAGGAGAAACACACAAGCAAACGTATCTTAGGTTTTTTTGTGACACAGGAATGTCATTCTCATTCAGAGCACGTCTTCATAAGAACAATCTGTGCAAAGGAACTATAGACTGAAAATGTAGGTGAATATATTCATATCACTGAATATTTTCACATTCAGATATTAGATGGTTCTTTTCCAAGAATTTACTAAAGCTTATAGCCGTAAAAAGATTTAAGAGTAAGGACAATGACATTATGCTACACAAAGTGGCTGTGTTATTTCATGAAACACAACAGATGGTCGTTTTGAAGGGTGATATAACTTACGGGTTGAGCACGTCGGGCCCTCGACCTTCACAAGCTATAGGGTTCAGTTCATCCTCTGGAAAGGCAAACTTCATGTAGTTATCATATCCGAAATAAAACATGTCTCGGGCCATTCCCCTCATCTTGACTTTCAGCGCGTCAGGGAAGGAGCTGTACTTTCTGTCATATTCGTCTCTGCCCTCCTGAAAGAAGCTGAGGTAGGATTTCTTTGGTGAATTCCCAATAATCTTGGAGCAGGTCTTTGCTTGAGGGTTTCTGCTATCGTATATGTGCTGTGACCAGGCGTTAGTTTTGACGGTGGCTCGGTCGCCATCCTTGAGAAGTTCAATCTTATGCAAGTTGAACGTGAATTTGATGGGGAAGTCAAAGCCCCAGCTGGGTCCCAGTCCAAATACTAGCCACACCGCGCAATTCAGCAGCACCCTCAGAACGAGAAGACCCACGACTATTGACCTCCATTGCATCTTTGCCTGCTGTCGACCTTAAAAGTCATAATTCACTTCGACGTTCCGACTTATCGAAGCGCAAAAGTCAACAGTTTTCCTCCTGCTTTCAGTTCTCACACACTTCCTGTCAACAAACCAGCCCCTCCCTGATCCTCAACGCTGATTGGCCAGCCGTCGGCAACGTCATGACGGAGAGCGCAAATGATTAATAGGGACGTCGAAATGTCGTGGCAGCTCAAAAGCATCCCTGCATTTCTAAGCCAATGAGAAAATCACATGTGTGAAGTGACAATGTACAGAGTCTTATCTGTTCAGTTGTTACTACTGCTACAGTTAGCCACTACCACCTCCACTACTAATGCTACAATTACCTAATAATAACAATATTAATGTTAATAATACATTTAATGGTAAAAAAACCTTATTTAATAGTTTTGTCAGTATTTTTTTTAATTATTAAAATAAATAGTGAAATATTGATTAATAAATGCACTGATACACTGAAATTTATTAATACACTGATTAATAAAAAAAATCCTATTTTTGTGCTTTTTTAAAATTCACAATTTATTTTTAATAGAAGCAGTATTATAACGTTAACATTGCAATCAAATGCTGATATATATGAACTATAAAGTATACAAAAACCTTAGTTAAAAATATCACAAACTGTTTCAATAGCTACAAAGAATTTAACATTAAAATTTTAAACCAAAATCTTTAAAAAAAAAATGCAATGATTTAGGTTGATTTTTAAATAGAAAGAGCAGTAGCAATGTTTTGTTTTAATTAGCAGTAGCTTAAACAAAATATACAAATGTTCTGCACCTTTCGAACGTTAAATCTGAAAACAGGAGATAGCATATGTATGTATAGCTTCACATACTTGATTCACCATAACTTGAGATAAAAAGCAAAATAAAATCAGTCACGACAATGCAAGATTCATCCTACATGTTGACAATCTATTTATTGGTTCATCATATTTACAAAAGTGCATTGATAATAGTGGGGTTTCCAACATTTGCCTTTTTTTCACAAATATTTAGTTGATAATGACAACAGTACAATAATCTACCTTAAAAAGCATGCCTTCTGTTCTTGCAGTTCAAAGTAAGCTGTCTTTATCCGATCTAGTTCCAGGCAAGCACACCCGGTATACTGTTTATCTTGAGGGACAGATACACTGCACAAGGCACTTTAACTTCACCTATTCGCTCTCTCTCAGCTCATGAACAGGATGCAAAGACATCATTGAGCTAAATGAAAACCTTTACCAGCAAAACATTCACCCTCTCAAATATACTTGCACTCACTTCTGTAAAAATCTTTCTTAATCATCATTTGAACTGTTTATTTACTGGACTGCTCCTCGTATTTAAATATTACAGATTTCTCAAGAGACAATTTGGGGGGGAAAGAGAAAAGGAAAGAAATAAAAGCAACAGTCCAAACGATATTACACACTCTCAAGAGCATAACCTGACAGACTGGAGGAAAAAGGCAGAACACGATACTAAAGTTTGAACTCTTCTCAGTTTTTAAATAGATTTGTTCAGGAAACCCCAAGTGGAGACCACTGGAGCTGCTGGGATTTGCAAAACCATGAATCCATAATGTTCATCTGACAGCAGGCTGTACGAGGTGGAGGAACTCATTCTGCAGGCTAGCATCTTTTAGCGACTGATGTATCTTTGACATAACTGATGCAGTTGGGAGGAGGAGCTTGTGAAGAAATATGGGAACAGACGAGCAGGGTAGTGTGAGGGGGGCGGTACGGAGAACTGTACAGTTTCACAAAGTGAGCAGGATGTGGCGTGAGAGTAACATGACAGCGGATAAACTTGGGCCCTCTGAAGACACTTTCAGCTTCTTCTTGACTTTGAGTGCTGGATTAGCCATTGAAGTGTAATGTCTGTGAGGTTCAGGGGACATAACAGTCTCATTTAAGTAAAGCAGACTGGCAGACGACAAAACATCCTCATGGAACATTACTTACCAATGTTATCTTTCTCTTTGCAGGAAATAGAGTAGCAGCAGATCTCCCGGTCTTGAATAGCAGCCAAGTTCCTAAAGAAATAGCGCATAAGAGAGAATAAATAAAGCAATTTATATGGCGTGGCTTCATTTCAGGCCAACAAGTTATTTCAGGATAAACAACAAGAGCTCCCAGATATAATAAAGCACCTACAACTCTTAGCCAATAGATGGCAGTAATTCTCGTAACAACATGAGACCCCCAAACCACACAACCTCTCCATTTCATCCAGACTGATGGTTAATATCTGGTCTAGACATGGTGACTCATCTCATTCTCACACAATTCATAGAAAACACGAAAGAAATCTCAATCTGACGCTGGCATAAAAAAGTGGTGACAAAAGAGTGAAAAAAAGCATGCGATTATTTTGCTCGAGAGAGAACTGAAATTGATTGTCACAAATAGAGCATTCCTTTATAATGAAGATAAAAATAAATAAACTGAGATAAACAGAGCCAGTAATGCAATTTCCTAATTCTTATAATTCTATTAATTTTCTATTATGGCAAGGTAATCTTATAAGGCTCATATGATTTGGCAGAATGTGATCAGAGACTGTAAAAGACAAAGTCAGTCCAATCGTACATATATGAATGGAAGAAATCACAGCAACGAATGCAGCAACTTCAGGAATGGATGACCTTCCTTAACTTCCACCTCAAGAACATGAATGTGAATGGATCAGTTATTGAAACACAATTTTGTCAAACAGTTATGCATATAGGCTGAGAGATTAGTATAAAAAGCTATATTGGTTAATTTTTTCCCCACCCATGTGACCAAGATGACATTAGCTGAAAATTAAACAAATCTGAAGAGGAGCAAGTTATTAAATGTTTTTAATTCAACATTTTAATGTAAATAGTGTGCATAAATCTATTTAAGTATGTTCCATTTTTATTCCATGTTGACAAAAAGCAGGGGAAAAACATCTGCTGCATGTGTGGTGTAGAGCTCCTTACATTTTTTCAATTAGCTGTTTCTCATCCAACGCATTAGGTAGATCTCTCTTATTCCCGAGCACCAACACCTAAAACACAAAGACATTCATAACAACTGATGCAGTGAAGATGTTTAAGCAATCATGTGCTATAAAATAGGGCTGTGGCGGTCCCCGTGACAACCACGTAGTGCACGTGACATCACACACTCTATAACAAGCAGTTTTGTATACAAGTGTAATAACAGTTGCAAATTGTTTTATTTAGACTATAAGTCTATGCTAATTCACAAATTACCTCAAACGCCATACAGTGCGTTTCCTTTAGATAGGCAGGTTTGAACGCAGGAAAATACAGTTTATTCTGCATTCAGCAAATTTATTTCGTGTTGAGCGATGGACCTTGTTGTTAGGAAACCAAATACTACATTGCCGATCTGGAATCATTTCCATTCATGTCACCCATCCACGTTTGTACAAGTGTCTTCAAGTTCACGTGATTGCAAACTCTAAAAAAGTAATTAATTACTAGTTACTAATTACATCTTCAACAGTGTAATTAGATTACTGTACAAATTACTCTCTCCAAAAAGTATTTAATTACTTATTACTTTCTAAATCCTATATCAATCTCGACAAGTTAATGATACAAGGATAGACATAAAACAGTTCTTTTAATTCTTTCAAATAAATAACATAACTACATGCATTATTCTGGTCACACTCACTATTTACTAACTATTAACAATGACTTTTGCCTCAATATACTCCTAATTACTGCTTATTAATACTTAATAAAGTAGCTGTTAAGGAATTGGGTAGGTTTAAGGATTCAGAATAAGGTCTTGCAGAATAAGACATTAATATGTGCTTCTTAAGTAATAATAAACAGCCAATATCCAGTAATATTCATGCTAATAACCAACTAGTTAATAGTGAGAATTGGACACTAAAGTGTTAGCAATATTCTTATTAACTCACCAAAGTATTTAAAGTGAGAAGGGTACATAAGCATGCATTTTAAGGTTAGACTTTAAATTTTGATGTTAAATCCACTATTGTATTGTGTATATATAAATGTTCTACAGTCTATACACAGTATTTGGTTCAAGTACATAAGAAGTAACTGTAATTAAATTACTGAAAAAATAAGAGTAATCCCTTACTTTACTTTTTAAAGGGAAAAGTAATTAAATTACAGTAACTAACTACTTAGTAACTAGTTACACCCAACACTGGGTGAGGCTTTCTCCAAACTGGCCAAATACAAACGAGACAGTGGTAAATGGAAGATGCTAACAAGAAATGGGACGGGTCAACATACGCCGCGAATCCTATTCCACAGAGAGCGCGTGCAGACGAGGAGTTAACACGCCCGCTTCCTTGGTGGCAGAACAGTGAACCGTATCTGAACCGGACGCAACAGTTGTCACGCCACGTCGCAACACAACAGGTTGAGTCTGTCTACACAGGACATTTGAACTTTGTGTCAGTACGTCATAAATAGAACGAGGCAGTTTACTGTGGGGATTTGTCGTGTCATGTCGCGCCGCATCCAGTGTAGACAGCATCACTGATTATAATGGGTTCTATAGTATTTTGTCGTGTCTTGCCTCGCATCCGGCAGACAGGGTGTATTTAACTTTTTTTATTTAAGGCTCCTTTCTATTTAACTGTATTGTTTCTTTGATATACAGTATACAGTATATAATAATTTAAGTATAAATATACTAATTAATATTACAACACCGCAACACTGGAGGTAGTTGGTCCATTACCACCGCGGTGGGAAAAATCTGCTATCGTCACAGCCCTACTGTAAAAACAAGGACAAGTGCCTTACAGGGATTCCTTGTAACTGTGGCTTGTCTAAAAGATTATGCAGCTCATTTCTGGAAGCTTCAACTTTCTCCCGGTCTGCTGCGTCCACCATGTACCTTTAAGAGAAAATGAAAGGATGCACATTTTTTTACTTCATAACTGAGAATACTTTTCTCTTTCCCTCATAGAAGATGGATGGATGGCTACTTACACTATTGCATTCACCCCACGACAGTATCGTTCCCACATGCTCCTGAACCTCGGCTGACCCCCTATATCCCAGATCTGCACAATAATCAGACCCATGTTAGTTTCAGTATTTATTATTTACAATTAATCTTGCACCTTATATTTCTTATGAATCCCAAGAAGCCAAGATTAAACATTAGGACCAAACCTTGATGGTGACGTTGCCTTTTGTGACCTTCCTCATGTTGAACCCGACGGTTGGAATCATGTCTTCGCTGAACTGGCCTGACTGGGGGGAAAAAAAGAGATAGTAGATATTAACTCATGGAGTAGGACTTGTGGTGAACTGCTTTCATTTTTTTCACCTTAAACAGTTTTGTTTTTTGGTGGTTTTAACGCCCAATTTCTTTTCCTGTTGTTGTAAGCGTAGGCCTGCAGTCACTGGTATTTAAGGGCCTCCCATCAGAAACATTTATTTGATCTATGATTCATAATGAAAGTTTAAGCAAAAATACCTCAAGCCAGCCTAAGGAAATTTCTGCGTGGTATATTGCCATCTACTGTATTGAAATTCTCCAATTCAGGTCACTGCCACTGTCAACTCTTCTGCCTAGTAAAGGTTTTGTGCCAGTATCACACAAAAAACTTGCAATCGACACCCTCGTGGCACCAAACGTTAACTGTTTGAGAGCTTGTAATCGATGTGTAAGTTTGTGGTTGCAACAGTTCTTACATGTCACATGTTTATTCAGACAACTCACTCAATCTCAAAAAGAAATCTGTCCACCCATTTAGCAATTTATCTTTTGTACTATAAGTCACATCATTAATAACCACTAATGAGCCAGGACTATTCGAATTGCACATCTAAACCACAAGACCACCTCTCCTGCACTGAATCAGTTTTGATGTGGTCTGCCTTTGATGAAGGAAAATTCCCTCACCATAAACACTTTCCTTTATTTGTCATGCTATTGCCAGTAAAACTTTCTAAACATTAGGACCACCTCCCAGTATTCTGACACACTCATTCAGTTCTTGATTGCATAGTCATATCTGCAGATGTAATTTCCTCCATTGGCTAATAATAGCGATTGTCTGCCTGATAATAAAATTTATGCCAATATTTAGTTCTTAACAAAGATAACTAGGCCTGTATCATGATGCTTACTGATACCGTGCTATAAAACTACTCATTGTGAGATATAAGACTTTGGTCATAACTCCCACAAGCTATCAAACAGTATATTCTTTTTTTTTTTTTTGGGCGGGTGCACAAAACAAGCTTTATGGGTTTGGTTTTGTTATTGTTTTGCACCCTCCATGTGACAGAGGCAAAAAGCAAATGATGTGCACCTTGATTTGTTGCTGAGGCAAAGTGGCAACCATGAATCATAATCTAGCCTAATACATTTTAAAAGTGAGATAACAGCTGAAGGCAGTATGAAATAAAATTAAAATGTCTACTAATTAAAAAAAAAAAAAAAAAAAAAAAAAAAAAAGTTTGAAGTTGCCACATCCGAAAGTGTACAGTAAGTATCATACTAAAGCAATGGAAAGACAATGGAAATAACTGCACTTGACAAAAATTCTTCATTTTTAGACCAGGAATTCTGTCACCCAATCAAGCAAACTAAAACACTGAATCTTTCTTTTCTGTGAATTTGAATTACTTAAGAGCTTGTTTGCCAAGTGGAAAATAACTGAGAATATTCGTGTTGCCCTGCAGTACACTGTACAAAAAATAGTTAAGGATTGTGGTGTCAACATCTCTGGCTGCATGGCTCTTGCAGCTAATAGTGAACAAAGGGATACTGAGTCAGCACACTATCTCAGGCTGTCTGGCAACAGGGAGAAAGATAACTAGCTCCTTCTACTAACAGCCATCATTACTCAGAGTGATCCAGACAGAGCTGGGTAAGTCAAAGATGCTTCAACAAGATATTCTGATAGAGTTTGTTTGAGAACCAGGTGCAAACAGGGCAGGGCAGAAGTTCCCACATCTCTGTGCCCTGATGAAAACAATTTCACTTGTTGCTCCATTTAAACAATTAATGAGAAATCAGTTCACACATGGTCACCTCAGGAGATGCAATTTCCACCTGAGCCATTGAAATGATTACAAAGCAAGAGTCTATATAGAGATAGTGGAGTGAAGACAGCAAAAACTGTTCTCCTGAAGGCTGTGAGACATCAATTGAATGATGCATCAAAAACAAATTCAGCTGCAGTATGTCTGGTCAAAAAACACATAATAAACAAATATATCTTTTTAAAATCTGTACAGATTTTCTGTATCTTCAGTTTTCTGTCTTACATATCAATACAAATATTAAACAATTAGGGGTGGGGAAAAAAAATCGATTCACCTAATATCGCGATTCTTTTTAAAACGATTTAAAAATCGATTGGTTTACCTCAGAATCGATTTTAATTTCATTATTCCTAAGAGGTGGTGGGGAGAAGTTAGCGCTCTGTAATTCCAACAGAGGGTGAAATGTATGTGTGTTGGACTTGAAGCAGCACTGCGCAGATGACCAGCGTATAACATCAAAGTACCGCGAGAGCGATTCGAAAGCATGCGGAGCCATCCGTTCTCTGTAGTTCTCGTGGTGCTTTGATGTCATACAACGATTGTTCTGCGTGCGCAGTGCCTCTGCACTAGATGACGTCATATACGTTTAAAGCCGGCGCGAGAAAGCAAAACCATGATGGAGGCAGAGGATCAAACCTCTTCCAGAACTCTTTCTGCACCTTCACGTTTTGAATCCCAACTGCCGGGAAAACATGACTAAACAAACATGACTGAAACGGTGTGCAAAGTAACATAGCACTTTATTTTATTTCATAAAGTATTTTTTCTGCTCATTTTGTTGAACATTTGACTTATATTCATGTGCAAGTTTAGGGTTTTGGTACTTGAAAGTTTCATGGTTCAAGGTACTTTAAATATACACTGTGTATGTGTATGCTCCTGAAAAAAAAAGTTTAGAAAGATGTGATGGATTGTTTTTGTTAATATGACTCATCATATACAGTCTCTTTTAAGGGTATAATCAACTATTTTCCATTGTCTAGTCTTTAATAAGCAAACAAAAATCACAAATTGTAATATCGAATTGCAATAGTGACTGCTTAGAGTGTTTTTTTAATTGTGTCTGTATATTAAGTGTATCATTCAACTTTTTCCCATGGTCTAGAGTTAAAAACAAAAATCGCAACACATAGCAATATCGAATCGCAATACTTATAGAATCGAAATTCTTAAAAAAAAATTTTAAATAAAAAAATCGCAATAGATTTCGTACCGGCACCCAAGTGTCGTGATAGTATTGAATCGGGAGGTAGGTGTATCGTCCCATCCCTATAAACAATAATAACAATTATGTGTTTCTAAATAATCAAGAATTCATGTGACCCTGGACCACAAAACCAGTCTTAAGTCGCTGGGGTATATTTGTAGCAATAGCCAAAAATACATTGTATGGGTCAAAATTATTGCTTTTTCTTTTATGCCAAAAATCATTAGGATATTAAGTAAAGATCATGTTCCATGAAGATATTTTGTAAATTTCCTACTGTAAATATATCAAAACTTAATTTGATTAGTAATAATGCATTGCTAAGAACTTCATTTGGACAACTTTAAAGGTGATTTTCTCAATATTTTGGGTTTTTTGCACCCTCAGATTCCAGATGTTCAAATAGTTGTATCTCGACCAAATATTGTCCTAGCCTAACAAACCATACATCAATGGAAAGCTTATTTATTCAGCTTTCAGATGATGTATAAATCTCAATTTCGAAAAATTCACACTTATGACTGGTTTTGTGGTCCAGGGTCACATATTTACTACTAGAATTTAAAAAAGAAACATAAGAAAGAAACATTTTTAAACCACCTTCAGTGATTCAGAGTTGAGGTGGTCTGCCTTGATGAGGGAAAGTCCCTCTGTCTGCTTTTCCACATCTAGTAACAACATTTCAACATTTAAATGAGATAATGCAGCTTAATATTTTATTAAGTCCTATATTCTGAAATGTATTCTTTTACTGTATGAGCTCTGCATTTGCTGCATTGACCATACTCACGGACTGGTCTCCACATCAAAATGCTCTTCAACTGAACCGAACAATTTCAAACATCCAAGAGAAATATTCCCAACCAATGAATATTCATATTACATGATGCAAAACGTAAAAAAGTGGACTAATGTGACCAACTCATGAAGTTTAGGTGATGAATCTGACTTTCCCAATCACATGATATGTACGCCACTGCTTATGAAGGGGTCCAGGTTTTAAGACTTCCCTTTAGCATACTCATGATTCATAAGCATGCCAGGCATGCAGAAGATCTTGGGCTTCAAAGACCTCTCCCTCAAAAGGTCAATCAGACCTTTTCGACAGAGAAACATTCTGAAAATTTTTTCAAGAAAGTCCACATGCTCTCTAACAGTTTGAGGAAAGTGATTACAGAAGACAGAACTACAAATACAGGCATCAAACGAGGCAAATACTCACACTGAACACCTAAGCCTTTTGAGCAAACAAATGAAATCTGAAAAGCTTTTACCACATTAAAAGATACATTTCAATCTTACAGTATCTAGCCTTCTACCAAGGCAGATAAAGAAGAAATATAATTGAACTACTGTGACCAGCACATTATCTTATTGTATACTCATGCACCAAATCACATGATGGGGACATCACTTAACCAGGAAGAACCGCATTAAAATGCGTCTGAGTCTTGTGACTAATGGCAGAAACTCCCACATTGTCTAAATTCACAGAAACAAACACACACACACACACACACACACACACACAGATACACACACATGTACATACATACTGTGCATTCAAAAATGCAGACACAGACTGTTGGTGGTACTCCTTGTTTTTTAGGTGACTGAAAAACCATGACAAATTTTTATTGGTGACTGTACACTGAATATATACATTACTTTCACATTGCTAAAAAAAATCACTGCATAAGAAATTCTGTTCTTTTGAAGGTTAGGAATGATCTTGCAGAACAAGTCCTACTTGCTTAAGAATCCAATGTTATATACTATTTATTTTTTTATTTTTTGGCCTCCAAATGTGTTCCAGTTAGAGGAACAGTATGTATTATTAGAAATTTATTAGTGACATCTAGGCTAATGCAGATCAAGTATCAAGCAGCATATCACTGCCTTGCCTGTATATGTGCAAAGACATTAATAAGTGACTTACTTTTGATCTGTGATATCTGCATTGATGAATACTGATGTTGTGGAGAAGATAAAAAAGCAGAGTGACTCATGTGCTTCCTAGATCACACATCCAGTTTCCCAACAGCAAAAATCCTCTACAACCACTGATTTATTAACTAAAATATTAAACAGCCTTCATTAATCTCATTCTTCTTCAAAGGTGCACTCAGTACATTTTTCATTCATGTTTATCTGGCTCTTATTTGTTCCTATAGTACCAGTGGTTTGGAACATTATACGGATGACCTTTGGTGTGAATACATGAATTTTGTTTACTAATGGCTGCTACTTGAAAAGACTTTATTAGACCTTCTTTAATCCAATTTCAGTAGTTTTTTTTTGTTTTGTTTTTTTTCATGTCCTTGGTAGTTTGTGTTTTATGCAGCTATGACTGTTACCATGTACTGTCACCAGAAAGGTATGACTGTTTGCAGGACAGCAGTATACATGGTGCATCTATGTTGGTTGTGTTGTTTTAAATTGTTATTATTATTAATAATAACAACTGTATAAATTGCATGGTTGATCGTGTGAGGTCAACATGGTGAACCACTCTATGTAAAATAAATCTGTTTTTTCTATTTAAAAAAAAACTGATACATCTGGAGTCCTAACATCATCATATTTCTCAAAAGCGATGTTGATTAAAATATTTTTAATTAGAAAGTTTGTTAAAGTGAAAGCTGAGAATTCACTGGGTTGTAAATTCACATGCATGGGACTGGAAAATATCACTCTACTCATTCCTGCATGAATTATTCTTTACTTCTCAGCTCTTTCATGACCAAAAACACACTTTATGCATCCATAACACATCCAGTTAGTTTTAGTTGCCACCACCAGTTGGATTTGAATTTTTCTCTAGAACTCAGATCGAGAAAACATCACTAAACTGAGTTGACATTATTACAAGCAGTTTTTGGCGTAAGTGATATGTGGAGCTTTTTTTACAGTATGCATTTAGTAAACGGTCAACTGAGGTCAAAACAAACCACCCACTACGCAATCAAATTATTGATGGTCGGCTAAGAGCTAATGTTAGCCGGTTAGCTTTTCCAAAAACGCAGAATTACAGCCCCTGAGTAGGTCAGCCCAGTTATATACTGTGAATTTATGTTAACTTGGCTCTATTATCTATATTTTGTAAGCTAGCGTGTTAAGTGCCTGGTGTACTGGACTGACATTCAAATCTCTTGGATTTGTTGAACTAGCTCATGCTAACCACAAACACTCACCGCGATTACGTTAACAAACGTCGTTTTCCCCGAATACTGCAGCCCGACGAGGGTTAACTCCATTTCTTCCTTCCAGAAAAGAGACTTAAACCAGTCCAGGAGACGGTTAATGAGTGCCAACATTTTGCTGCGGGATTAAACAGGTCTGTGTTGGTTTTGGTTGTTTGCAATGTTTTTCAACACTAGAATTGTAACGTAGTGTTTGGGAGGAACTGACCGCTGTCATATGACTGTGACAGGTTTGCGAACTCAGTTTGTGTCATATGAGTTGAAGCTGCGCCACTCTTGCGCAGGCCTGCAGTACCGATGGAAAGTCATTTCAGTGATTCGGTAAAAGCCAGTCCAGTGTGTCCTTAATGTCATTAAGTAATTACTGTCTCAATTACAACGTTAAAACAAAACATATGTAGCCACATACTACTGATGTTATCGGGGTTTTATCAAGTTTTATGGTAAAGTTTTACCATTAAATAACATTAACAATTAACAATAGGCCTACATATATTAGAGTATTTATTAATCTTTGTTAACTTTAGTTGATAAAAATACAACTGTTCATTGTTAGTTCATGTTACTCAGATCCGTTAATTAATATTAACAGACACTTCAAGGCTACATGTTAATAATAATAATAATAATTAAAATAAATAAAATAAAAGATGAATAACTTAGAAATACGTTACATTGTTACTTTATGTTAACTAATATAGTTAATTAATGTTAACAAATGAAAACATATTGTAAAGTGTTATTAGTTTTTATTAATTGTGGTGCTTATTTTGTTGTGCAGTCCCAGTTTTTTGTTCCCATTATACAGCTTATGTAAATCCTAAAATATATTTAGCATGTACAATAAATAATAAAACATTTCTTTGCCAGAAAAGGCATTGTAATACAATGCTACAACTCTATATATTGGCCAATGACCATAATACAATTTAATAATTGCAAATAAGATGTACATAAAATTGCTGAATCACACACACAAAAAAAAAACATCTATTAGCATATCCACTGATGTAGTAGACAATATCTAAAATATTTCACACTTTCAAATGCATAGTCCATAGTGCACAACATGCAACAACAAGACAAATAGAGTTTTGTTTAGCAAAAGTATTCAAATGATGGATTTTATATGTATAGAACCTGTAGACTTTATAAAGTGGACTATAGTAAGTATAAATGACATTGAAAAATTAATGTACTTAACAGTCAAATATAGTCAAAACAGATGTGAAATAACTATAAAATTAAAGCAGAAATGAGCATGCAAGCAAACAGAGAACAAACCACCCACCTCATAGTTCTCATGTGACAAAAGAGAAATCAGAAGAACGTCACAAAAAAATAATAACAAAAAGACAAATATGAAGAATTAAATACTAAAAAGGCTTGCTGTTGTCTATTAATCTTTGGTCCAATACTTCTAAGGTATTTCTGCCATATACATTACCATGTCCCGAGGTTAATCTGTTGTGAAACCTTACGTTTGTAATGTTTAATTACACACGTTGCTTAATTACATAATGCAAACTGTTCATTACTCTTGTAGATTCTTTGAAAATCTGTCTTTTAACAGTTTTTACACTTACAAGGTAACATATAAAGTTGACAGGAAGCATCACTCCTGTTGCATGTCTTACATAAATCAGCTTCAGAGAGTAAATTTTGTATCATGGCAAACATAAACATGTCACCTTCTGCTCATTCCTCCTCATATGAATCAGTTCTGAAACTGAGATGATGACACCTTTGTGCAGTGTTCTTCACATTACAGAGAACCTTCAAGGAAAGCTGTGGACGTCATGCTTGCAAGGGACTTCTGAGAGCTCTGTCTTGGAGTCATTTTCCTCACCTTCTTCCTCCTTGGATAATTTGCAACTGCATGCGTCTGAGGGCAATACCATCCTATGTGTGCACGGTTTGCTTACTGTGGAAAGATGCAATTATATTAGACTTAGGAATTTCTTAAAAAAAAAAAAAAGTTTGCTGAAGGTTTACTAGTATAAGCCTTACATATAGATAACCAGAAATCGGGAAAACATGAAAATGTCACTTACTTTTTGTGAGCATCTTGTATCTGAAAATTTTAAAAGCAGTATAGATGATAAAAACCAGGCAGATCAACACAGTGACTGCTAAACAAGCCACCATGAAAGAATGAGTATTCTGACTGCCTTCGTTTCCCCCTCCTTGGTCTCCTGGGTGAACTGTTGTGAACTTTGCTGTGGAAAAATGAGAAAAGCATTTGCAGCATTTCCTTAAACACATAGAAAATCTATAAGAACAACAAGGGCTATATGGGATCTGCCTTGTTAGATAGCAGATTTCACACACAGCATGAATATACACTAATTTATGATTCCTCCTCAAAATCATCAAATATTCTTCAATACATTTAGAGGTTAAATACTGAGTATACATATTCCATATACGGGGTTCCCTGGTAATGGAAATCCAAGAATTATTAGGGAATTTTAAAATTGAGATTTCAAATTTTGAAATACACACATTACTGTTCAAAGAATTGGAGTCTGAAAGATTTTTCTTTTTCTTTTTTAAGAAATTAATACTTTTAATCATCAGCAATCAGTTAAATTGATCAAAAGTGACCATAAAACATGATACAGATAGTATAATAAACATGATAAAGATAGTTCAGATCAATGCTGTTAGGGTATGTATAAATCATAGGCTTAATTTGTAATTACAAATATGGGATATGAATGGAAATCCATGGTCAACAGGCATATGAGCCCCATGACAGTACGTGTTGAACATGTCAGAAAAAAATGTAAAAAGTACAAACCAGAAGGGACACATATTGCATTGTGGGTCTGGTTTCCAGGGAAGATTTCACCACCAGCACATCTAATTTCATAAAATCAGTTATCACCTAATAAACAATCTCAAGGCATTATCTTTTTCAGAACTCCAATGAAATCTAGCTTTACTTTGTAATGGATTTACACGTGCTGTCCTCAGCATCATTGTAGGTGTTGTCTGGACATGACTCACAAAAGTAAGTATAATCAAAGGCACCTGCCAAAACAGCAAACAGAAAAAAGCAGCTGAAGGATTTAAAAGAGTATTTTTACCACATTAATGTCTCTTTGCCTCATGCCCTACTACACAGTTTGACCATAAAAAGTCCCCAGGAAAGACCCACAGATATGATGAGCTCATAAATAGCAATCATAATGGACACGTCTCATTTCATTTAATAATAACAATAATAATAATAAAAACACTTTACCATTTCTCCTCAGCTGATGTCCTGGTTTGCATTTTTCCCTGGGCTTACAAATTTCACATTTATCATCAGAACATAAGTGATTATCTTTGCAGAAACATTTGTCCCTAACAGCTGTTGAACATTTCTCACACACACTGTCACCTTTGTTCTCTGAGCATTGTACTCTGGGATACTGGCCTGTAAAATACAACAATTAATGATGTTCAAATCAAGTTAGAACATTTTCACATCTTACTTCAGTGTAAGAAACATTTGACATTCTCCAGAGGGTTCCACCAATGATGCCTCAGGTATCAATTGTAACAGTGTTGAAATGAAGCTTGAGTATAAATGTGTGCTAATAAAGCTGTAATTCGAATTATAGATAAAGAATATGTACAGCACTAACTTTTAGCATTCTACATGCATTAATCACAAACAGAGCATACATATGACACTGTTCCTCCCAGTCTTGAGAAAATTATAATGAGCTTACCTGAAGGACAGGCTTTACAACATCTATCTCTATAGTCATACTCAGTGGTCCAGTCACAGTTTATAGCTAGACTCAAAATCCAGCTGCCACAAACACAGAGCAGCATAAACCAGAGCTTAGCAGTGTCCATTGTATCGCAGCGGTAGATTGAGCATTACTATCTATTCTCATTTCGTCTTTTATGACTGCTGTGACTTCATACTGTGACGTTTCGTCACACCCACAAGAAGAGGCGTGCAGTGCTTGAAAGGGCCAAAACCAATGTGCCCAGGACTGAGAGTGAAAACACGCAAAGACGTGCAGCCAGACTGCTCTGAGCTTTTGTTGAAGTTCTTATCATACTCTCACTGGACATGTTCTAAAGAATTTCTTTGAGAAGTATCTGTTTCATGTCATTTTTTGGGAAAGAGGGAAGTACAATGTGAAACTTTAAGCAGCTTACGGGGAAGGAAGAAATATATGCCCCTTGAATCTTTTCATCTTTTCCATTTAAGGACAACAATGTCTTTGATGTTGTTGATTGAAATGGAAACTGTGGCTGGATGTGAATATCCAGGAAATATTTATGAAAAACTCATCCACTGTTTCACAGATCATAAGGTTGTGGCTCATAGTTAACCCAGAAATGAAAAATCTGTCAACATTTACACACCCTCGTGTTATTTCCGAACTTTCATTTTCTTTCTTTAGTAAAAGAGAAAAGAAAAAGTTTTGAAGTAACTTGTTTTTGTCCAATTTTCATTGTACACACTTAGGTTCTTTATGGGCATCTGTGGTTCCATGAAGAACCTTTAACATCCATGGAAACTTTCCATTGCACAAAGGTTCTTTATACTGGAAAAAAAGGTCTGTTCACTGAAAGGTTCTTTTGGGACCTTTTTATATGGACAAGAAAACCCTGACACATTTTCCAAAATATCTTCTCTTGTGTTCCACAGAAGAAAAACAGTCATAAACATTCTTAATTTGTATCACCAAGTATGCTAGTAATCATGTGGCATCTTACCACATGAGGCCCCAATAGGGAACAGATATGTACCAGTCTGGTGAAAGGACAACTTCTCCTTTAATATCAGGAATTGACAAATGAAGTGACTTCACTGGTGTCTCTACACTAGGGGTCAGTTGGACCAGGACCCACCAGATGGGCTGCAAAGGGTGAAAATGTAGGGGAAATTTGTGTGCCTCTGTGATGGCTGTGGCAACTAATTGTAAATTCATAAGTATACACAGCAATAACAATTTGTTTGAGGACTTTTGACACTTTTAAATTCAGAGACAGTGACAGATCAGCAGAAGTGATGGAGAAAGAGAAGAAGAGTAGAATATACACAACATGAGCAGGAATCAAACTCTCTAGCACCACATACACCAACCACTGCTTCATCAGCAATACCGACTTTTCAAAGAATCTTGGAAACCTAATCAAACCACCATCTTCACCAGTTTGACAGCCATGTCACAGAAGTATTCAAATACTGGTTGATATACAATTTCCCCACCACCTACATACTCTGCTATGGGTAGTAAAAACATTGCCGTCACAGCGTTATCGAGGTAATCTATAGTGCGTAGTAAAAGGAAGGACCACAGCATCAGAAAGGATCTCTAAAACCTCTGTTGACAACATCTGTGCCAGTCTGAGAAAATGTTAGAGTCGGAAACAGTTTTTTCTTGCAATTTGCAAGATTACTTAAAGCGAATGTTAAATAGCATTCACAACCCATTTTACTTTAGTAATGTGAGATATTTCTGTGTGAAATAAGATCATCTAGAGACATCATAAGACATCTTTGCTCACTGAAAGCTGATGAATGCTTAAAAATCTTTCAGTTCTTGTTTTGTGTATGAGAGAGAACAGACTAAATCGTGCTCAGATTTGCATGTCAGCTATGACCTTTCATTCAAAGATAAACACGCACCCACGAATATCAACTCCTCATATCTCACGCCACTATACTGACAGTGCTAAATCCATCCATCTTTTACAAAGTCATGAACATTGTTATAGTTTGCGTATGCATCTTAAATTTTGTGATGCAGAAGATTTCATAGGAAAAAAACTGAGATTATAAGGTCTTGCAAGTGGAAAGGAGTGGACAAGTTGAGGAAAATGTGCACTGTTGTAAAGTCAAGTCACCTTTATTTAAATAGCGCTTTATGCAATACAGATTGTGTCAAAGCAGCTTTGCAGTGTTAAAAAGGAAAACGGTGTTTTGATAATGCAAGAGGACAATGAAGCATTAAATACTAAACAGGTATACCATTAAATACAAGGCTCAGTCTGGGGGCCAGTTCGCCTCTGGCCAGATGAAACCAGCATGGTGTGGTTTAATTCCAAGCTGCAACACAAGTCAGAAGACTTGTCTGGTTCTCGTAGCCTTTGCTAAGGAATTGTCCCATTGGCCGACAAGGTCTTTGCAGGGGATCTGTCTCTAGGGCTCATCTAATTGACACAGTCTCCGCCGACATTCAGGGCTGTAGTGATCGTCTCTAGGTGCTGATCCACCATCTGGTCTTGTTACAAACTGGATCTGGGTGGCTATGGTGACCTCGGAATAAGAATGAAACAGACTAGTATTAGCATAGATACCGTTCTTCTTCCAATGTAATGAGTGCATCAGGTGTTATGGGAAGTGTTCCTGGTTAATGCAGCCTAACATCCCTTCAACGAATTTGAATTATAGAAATCTGATATGCGTTAAAGAGATGGGTCTTTAATGTAGATTTAAACTGACAGAGTGTGTTGGCCCCCTGAACAATCCTAGGCGGATTATTCCAGAGTTTGGGCGCTAAATAGGAAGAGGATCTGCCACCTGCAGTTGATTTTGTTGTGTATCTATAGGAAAGTGAAATGTGACCCCGGACCACAAAACCAGTCTTATGTTGCACGGGTATATTGTAGCAATAGCCAAAAATACATTGTATGGGTCAAAATTATCGATTTTTCTTTTATGCCAAAAATCATTAGAATATTTAGTAAAGATTGTGTAGCGTATGCTTAAGATCATTGATGGGTGTGTACACTTTATGGCTTAAGAGACCCTTTTAGCCTTTTGACATTTGCATATAACTCACAGACCTGGCTCCCACATTCTACCTTTATATGGGTGCTAAATTGCCAATGGTTGTCCCCCCACTATCAAGAAGAGGCTAAACAGATCAACTCTGTTCTCTACATCAGACTTCAAACACATTCCAACTAAATGACCCTCGGTACCAGGCACCAACGGCCTGGCTGACCAGTGGACTACCTCCACGATTACAACACACATAACACACACACATAGAGACATTTCCTTTATTTAGACTATAATCAATTGGTTACAAATGTATCTGGTACATGCATATGTTGTTTGTATGTTTCCTTTATATATTAGCCTAGTTACCACTCGTTATCTGTATTAGTTAAGCTCTAAATGCTCATATTCAGGTGTATGAATGTATCTCTGGTTTAATATCTTCTAGATGTTTCTTTCTTGATATCAAAATGATCTGCTCTTTATTCATAAAACAATGATGTACACTATGTGATCGTGAAATGCATCATACTAGTTTTACTGTACTGTGAGCAAAACTACACCGATTCTTCACTAGTCATAAAACATGCAAATGAGGTGTCAAATGGGACAAAGAAACACTTTCCCGCTGAAACTATGCGCCTTGTTATTGGTCAAACTAACCAAAATGGGTGTTACAGGGAAACCAGATAAAACTTCTCCCACAAAAGGCAAGGCTTCTCTTTACTTTCTGTGCCCTGGAGACACACTTATCACCTTGGAAATCTTACAACTCCCCTTCTGCAGGGAGTCTGAGCTTCTGGCAGTTTTAAGTCCAGTAACTTTGTCGATTCACTTCGGACCAATCAACCCATGGCTGGAACGACGGAACTTTCACTCCTAAAGGAATTCATCAAGAATCTACGAATTATACATGCACCAGGACACTTTACTCAGCACCAACAAAACCAATGCAAGTAACCACTTGTTAACTATTTAGATGCGCATCTAGGCTTCGACCCTTTTTAATTAAGGTGATGTGATTCTCTGATGGTTCTTAACAGGTTGTGGTTAGCTGATATGTAAATCCTGCCATTACACTCTACTCTCTTGCATGCGAGCGTGTGTGTGTGCACTTTGGATGGGTTAAATGCAGAGCACTAATTCCAAATATGGGTCACCATACTTGGCCACATGTCACTTCACTTTAAATGTATTACAAACATTAAAACATTCAATTGTTTTCCGCTATCTTCTATTTTGAATGCGACAGCTTGGGCCATTTTATTGGAGTCATATATGTCAAAGGAACAGTTCACCCAAAAATGAAAATTTGCTGAAAATGTACTTACTTTCAGGAAAAGAGATTTAAAAAAAATAAAATAATTAGCATTACATCACTTGCTCACCAATGGATCCTCTGCAGTGAATGGGTGCCATCAGAATGAGAGTTCAAACAGCTGATAAAATGATATCACAATAATACACAAGTAATCCACGTGACTCAGTGCATCTATTAAAGTTCTGTGAAATAAAAAGCTGTGCATTTTTAAGAAACAAATCCAAAGAAACAAATATATATTCACTGAATAATATAATATAATATAATATAATATAATATAATATAATAAAGTGACAAATGTGTATAAAGTGTATATATGTTTGATCACTGAGTAAGAATCCTTTCAATCCTTTTTGCATTGTTAAAAAGACCTCTGGTCTTTCCTGACATTACTGAACTTACTGTTATAAAGCCAATCTCTACAAAGAGATTCAATATGAAAAATTAAAAAAATAAATAAATAAAATAAAATAAAATGTACCTCTGCAGCTCTTCATTTGATCTGAAACTCATAAAAAATAGACCTATGTTGCTTTGAAATCAGTATAGGGTCTGCCATAGTATGCCTTTACCAGCAAATGAGGCTGAGGGTTGATCTGAAAATATCAGTGATAATTAAGTTATATTGGCTTCTGAATTGAATGTCTATTTTGACAAAAGTTATTGCATGAAAAAAAAAAAAAAACAACAACAGATGATGCAGATGATGATGTCATAAAGAAGAGGTGGTCTGTGTGGTGGAACAGACGTCTTGCAAGTGTCATGTGCACAAGTCTCTTTCGCAAAGGTTATACCCAGAAGAGCTGTTGCCATTTCACTGCAGCTGACTCAAGTGGTCTATGTGAAAAGTCACATGCTCTGCATGAGGTTAACGTCACATAAGCGTACTTCTAACTATGATACATTCACACTCTGTTTTTTTTTTCTCGGTTGTGTTTAAGCTATTCAAATTGATGAGCCAACGTATGTCACATGGTCCCACTGTGCATCACAGAGTTCACGTTACTGTATATTGACATAACCATGAATTATACACGTAGCAGATTTGTTGAAGCGTGAAAAACACACTGAATTTGTATTTTTTGTTTTTTTGTTTTTTGATGCACACAAAAAGCTGCAAGCTTTAATATAAAACATACCATAATATAAAATTATTAAATAAAAAAATATAATTTAATGTGATAATGTTTTTTTATAAAGGTTTTATATATGCATTTTACAGAAACATATAGCCAGTCATAGAAATTTAATTTAGAGTACTGTTAAAAACAAAACAGTAAATGAAATATCTATTGGTATCTCACTTACACTAAATCAGTCACATAAAAAAAAACATTAATTCAAATTAAAATACAATAATTTGACAGAATAACATTTCCACTACTTCCTGTAAAAGACGAAAAAATAAATAAATTAAAAAAAAGTTTTTGCACTATAGAAAAATCTTATTACTAACTCTTGAATTTTGTTTGAAATATTTCTTCCATGTCTATCCACGTCCACATTCAAATGCATTCTGCATTTTGCAAAACCTTTCCAAAAAGACAAAGTCCATTTCATAGAATGGGTCTATAAGTTCTTGTTTAGAATCAAGGTTTAAATTTGACTGTGCACATTATCTAAATGCATAGTTTCAGGTAATTTTCAACTGTAGTCAAATGAATGGTTGGTTGTGATATTGCATCAGCCTACTCTCTGTTACAAGGTCAACTGAAAAACGTGAGGGGAACTCTGATCTTCGCGGCAGTAAGGCTCTTTGACAAGAAGGCAAAGGATGTGGTTCCTTCTCTTGAACAACAGATGAAGTAAGGAAATGAACAAGTTCCAAGATTACAGAGCTCTCATACCGCTAATGCAACAAGATTGCATCAAAAATGTTTCTGTTTGTCATGCAAGCATGGCAGAGCACCAGTTATCTGGGCAGAAAATTGATTTTAGATAAAAACAAACAGCTCAGGCTTACAGCCAAGATCAGGTAGTAGTGCGATTTTTGTCTGCACATCTTGTCCTTGACACCTGCAGCTGTGTGGCCTTACAGAGGGTGCTGCTACGTCAAATAGAAGAAAGTTAACGAAAATATATCAGATTCATTAAGCTACTACGAACATATTTCTATGAAATTTATGTGGAAAAGTACTTTCTATAGACTACAGTATTTCACATGCTTTCTACCCTCATTTTTTTCTGAAATTCATGGACTGAGCTGGTCTGTCAGGGGCTCTTGTGGTTAACAAACCTGACTTGTCATTTCAGATCAAGTTTCACTTGTGCAGGGGTGGTCACACTCTGACGCAAAATGAGACGTCATCACTTTTTAAAGTGTATGAGCAGTGGATGAAACAAATAGAAAACACATGTAGAAATTATCTCCAAAAAACCCCATCTGCGGTACATCTCATTGGTATATTTGTCCAAAAATAGTCTTGCAGTAGTTGATAAAGGTTCAGTCCTCACAAGTCTTATCTAAGCAGTCAAACTCTAGTTTTTCTTTAGCACAAAACCAAGTAAGCCAATGCAAGGTTTAAATGAAACTGTTAACAGCCTTGAGGCTTCATAAGAGGAAGGTACATAACGGCATTTAGCTTCAAGGGCTGGATCGTGAGTACTTGTGCGTGGATGGAAATTCTGAAGAAGTTCAACCGAAAGCTGTCGCCTCCCCAGAACCTCAGTGTGTTTTGCGTTTCTAAAGACAGAGGCAGGTGACGTTGTCGACTATCGGAAGAAACATAAATGTAGGAGGGGACAACACCAGCTCTGACACTGCTAAGTACACTTGAAATACAAAGATCCACATGATGAATATGCATGATTTAAATGTAGGTCTTAGTTTTGAGTTTTGAGACCAGAACGTTGACACCAAAGTTAATAATAACGACAATAAAAGTAACCTGATATATATATACTAGAGAATATTAACAATATTTTAGATTTACTTCTTTATTTAAAGTTGTAAATTAGACACCATATAATCAGACACATTGCACAGAATGCCAACAAACATAAAATAAAATATTACAAATATTACTGCCTACAAAAATCAAAAATGTCACTGGTTTATGCAACCCATTTATTTCCATTTCATAGAAACAACATTAAATCTTTATAATTAGGCTACACGCACAAAACCAAAAAGATTCTCAGACGTTGTCCTTAGCCCACCTAAATATGGGAAACTCAGTTAATTTGTCATATTTCTCTTAGGAATGCATGAGTCACTACAAGGCATGTCTGTGGTAAACAACTGTGGCGACATGGAAATGACTCTATAAGGTTACGGCAACCATCGAGCTACCTACCGTCGCGACTGAAGTTCAGGCGATGTGAAGTTTGCGCTTCAAATTCACTTCAAAATCAGCAGATTTCAAAGTAGATCTATCTCCAAGTAATGAATTGAAATCTATTCACGGCTTATATTAAATTAGCCATCTGAATTCAAATGGATGAGCATTTACACTACAAATGCAATGAGTTTGAACACCTTCACATGTGGATGAATCTCAATTTGTTTTGGACCCGGAATGTTTCAAACCGGTTGCCAGAAACAGATATAAACGGGGTCTTAAACAACCCCTAATGTAAGTTACTTTTGACTCTGTTTACAATCATTCTTACAACATCCACTGAAGCAAATGAAAAGTATTAATAATAATATTAATGATATAAAAAGTTTCTTCTACAATGTAAGACAATTACAATAAAGCATTGATTATTGTTGTTATTTAAAGAGACAGTTCACCCAAAAATGAAAATTCTGTCATCAATTACTCACCCTCAAGTTGTTTCAAACCTGTATCAGTTTCTCTCTTCTGCTGAACACAAAAGAAGATATTTTGTAGAATGTTGGTAACCAAACAGTTGACGGCAGCCATTGACTTCCATAGTATGGAAACAAATACTGTCAGTCATTGGCTGCTGTCAAATGTTTGTTTACTAACATTCTTCAAAATATTTTCTTTTGTGTTCAACAGAAGAAAGAAACTCATACAGGTCTGGAACAACATAAAGGTGAGTAAATGATGACTGAATTTTCATTTTTAGGTGAACTATCCCTTTAAGTGGTGTTATTAAGTGAAAATTCTAAAGTTAACAGAATTTTAACTAGTTATATAACAACTAATACTGCATGCATACAAAATATTCCACAAAAAGAAACACTGAAGCCATTAACAACTGTGTTAGACAAGCAAAGACAGGCACTTTTCCCCAGATTCTTCAACAGGCTTTCTGCATACACTTTCTAGAGAAAATAAATGTAAGAAGGATGAATAGAGGGTAGAAACACACACACACACACACACACACACACACACACACGTGGTCATATGGTAAAGTAAGGGTACTCCACCTTTTCGAGAATCCACTTTCTTGTGGTGATGAATACAGTGGGTGACTTTACGATTGTAGTACAGGAGTCCAGCCAGAAGAAGAACACCACCAGCACATGACATAACCAGCCCTAGAATGAAATATGAATTAAATCTTAGCAAGAAAGACACAAATTGTAACTGATTACTAAACCTGGAAGCAATAAAGGAAGATTACACAAGCTGTAGAAGCTGTCTTTTTTTGTGATGTTGTGAGAGGAGACTGTAGTTCTTGAAGTGGCCATAGAAGAGATTGTGGTTGTCTGAAATGGGGTAGTGTGGGCTTTGGGAGCTTCTGTCACCTCTTCTGAGGCATCTTTGCAGACAGCATCAGAAGTGCTGGTGCCTGGGATCGCAACCCCACT
Organism: Tor tambroides; assembly: GCA_021397915.2. Lineage (NCBI taxonomy): Eukaryota > Metazoa > Chordata > Actinopteri > Cypriniformes > Cyprinidae > Tor > Tor tambroides. The sequence continues at coordinate 66,858 of JAFVLL020026520.1, forward strand.
TTTACACCTACAGAGCAAAAAATTAAAGCAGTTCTCTTCATGAAACAATCATAAAGGTGTAGTTCAGTCAAAAATGACAATTCTGTCATCCCTTACTCATGCCGATGTCATTACAAACCTGTATGACTTTTCTTCTGCACAACACACATTTTGATAAATCTCTTAGTATTTTTCTTGCACATAGAATGAAAGTTTCATTTTATGTACAAAAATAGCTGAAAAATTCTTACTTGAAGAGTAAATGATGACAATTTTCATTTTTGACTAAATTATCTCTTTGTAGTCTCAGTGCTGAATCATCAGACTTGCACAAGAGGGCGCTGAACACTAAAATAAAGCCGCTGAGATGATTCATATGTTTTAGGGTAATCACTGAAATTCACTGAACTTTTACTGGGGAATTTTTAGGCTCCCCTTAATGAGTCGGCTATAACATTTGAATAGGGTCCCCTTTGTATCTCTGGGTTCAGAGACATCATTCCTGGTTATCTCCCCTTGACAACAGCCCTTTGAATTGGCATATGCATGAAGATATAAAATGTATATATTTTTAAATTAAATTTTTTTTGCTATTCATAATAACTTACTCTCTCCATTTTTTACAATTCGAGTTGTCTTTGTCTGTGAAGAAGTCATCCTGACATTTTATGCATATTCCTAAAAGAGAGACATAGTCCAGGTTTCAAGAGAGGCTCTTTAGTTATTTGATGGGATTCAGTAAGGCAGGATTTAATATGTGTACCTTTTGCATCTGTTCCAGAACCTTTTTCACAAACACAAAAGTCTTCATCTAGCCGATTAATGGGTGTAAAGCCTTCTATACATTTGCATTGAGTGTTACTGGTAGATGTGCAAGGCTTGAGTTCCTTGCTACCTGAGGGGGGAAAATTATGTAACTTATTGTTGAAAACAGAAATAATGGTTTTGTCTCTGACTTTGCCTTATTTTGTACAAATTACAGCATTTCATACATTATACAGTAACATTCTCAGTTACTAAACCTATCTATCTAAAAAAAAAGACAGTGGCACTTACCTTTTTTACATCTGTTGCAGTTCTGGCAGGCAAAATGTGTTCCAGGTGTAGAGCTGTATTGGTCTCGTGGACAGGCCTCACAAATTTTCGTATTATAATTGAGCCTATGGCCTACAATTAACAGATACCTTTAATGAGGTGTTGTGTGACCAATATTCATTTAAACCCAACAGCAAATCCCAAATCCAGGTATTTAACAATAACCATACATACCTGGTGGACAAGACGCACTTTCATTTTGGTGAAGTAACAGTAAACACAGAAGAGTTGAGAGGACTTTCATGAAGCAAAACATGACAAGAGTAACACTGTCGTAGAGCTGGAACTGCGTGTAACTCTCAAATGAGAGGAAATAGCGACTGAAACCTCTACCCAACAGACAACATGACGTTTACCCCAACCTTGTATGAAAAGGTAACTTCCCCCCACTGTAACTTTGTTCCATTTCACCCACATTAACTGTGAAAAAAAACATGTAGGATTGTACAGTTGTGTTTTCTTTAGATGATAATGTCAAAATCCTTTAAATGAAGATAAATGAAAACATATATTTAATAAAAAGCCATTAACTTTATCTGTTGAATTTGATTGCTCTGAATCTGATTGGTGCATGTCAAATGGTTACAAACTGAAATGTGAAATAAAAATGCTCTAAATTTAAGACATTCACATTTAAAACAGAAATTTGAAGGACTGGCATTGCATATACGTTATTGCAGTTTTACCAATCTTCCTGGTTTAATTATCTGTTTCTAACACACCACAATTGCCTCAAAATAATTTTGTATAACTTTATTTATTTATTTTTTTCTGAAACAGAAAGGAAATCTTATTACTATCAGGCTTCAGGCTGTCTTTAAATAGCTTATTTGTACAGCCATTTAATATTTACAACATGCCAAATTCATAGTAATAACTGAAACTTATCTGATGGTATTAATTTAGATCTTTCCAAACATTTTCAAGATGCTATTTGTTGTCACTTTCATTTAATCTTTTTTCCCCTAAATTTTAGCAGACAAAGCATCTTAGTTCTTGAAAACATCAGGTCTGGTTTGAATTTACTGGATTGATCTTGATGAAGTAATGAGATTAAATGACACACTCAAATGTAACATGCAAAGTTGCTCTCTCTATGCATTCTAATGACTCAGACATGTTTTGCATAGGAAAAATCAACTCTTGTAGCAGTACTGAAAACAGGTAGGTCTGACACATTTAGAGCAGAGCAGTAGAGGTTCCTTGGTTTACTGGTCTGCTGTTTACAGGAAAAAAGGGGGTACGTTAGACGTGCGGAGAATAAGCACATTCTGTATTACTCTTTATCATCAGTTGAGAAATAATGAATGAATTGGGATAATAGTACAGAAAAAAAGAAAAAAAAAAAGAAAAATAGGAGACAATGGACCAAAAACAAAATCACCGAAATGTGTTCCTGGAATCGGAAAATGAGTCTGTAAAAAGAAAGATCACTGCAATGAACTGCATCTTTCTCTTTGCAGAAATAAGGGCAGAGCTTCCAGTTACCATGACATAGTGCAGATTTTATCAAAGCGTCTTCCGGTCGTCAAACAGTGGTGTCTGTGATCCTGTATGAGAAAGAGGATTTAAGAAGTCCTTACAACTATGTAGAGAGTTATGACAAGCAAAAAAATGAAAGAAAGAAAGAAACACAAAGAACTGAAGTGTGGATCAATTTCGACTACACTGAGTGTTTCCTCAACAAAATGACTGCTGCACTAATGTGTTCTTTACTAGACAGTTTACTCAGCCTTGAAGTTAAAAATAGAAAATGAAAAAAGGTGATGGTGGGGAATGGCACATTAGATAGGGTACGTTCTCTCATTTGACCTATTTCTGCTCAGTTTCTTTTTTTACTTTTCTGCTTATCAGTTCTTTGTTTTTTAACAAAAAAGAAATGTTAAAATAAAAATCTTAAAGGTGACATATCATGAAAATCTTACTTTTTCCATGTTTAAGTGCTATAATCGGGTCCCCGGTGCATCTACCAACTCATCAGGAAAAATAAAAAAAATTAACCCACTAGATTTTTTTGGTAATCCTTTCTCTGAAAGCTCCGCAAACAACTTATTGATCATGAGCCCGACATCCAGCAAGGCAGGAAAACATTCAGTCTACCTGAGGGAAGACGTCTTTCACTATTGTAAGTTAATGCTGTTAAATAGAGAGGAAAAAAATACATTTAAAGAAATTTAACTTCTAGCGTATTCTTAAACTTGGACCTCATTATTGGAGTACAAATCCAAGCAGCAGAAACAGCCCATACTCTCCAAGTTTTCTTTAACTGAAAAATATGCATTTTCATTCATTCATAGGCTATATGGTTGCAATAAAATTTTTGTTCAAAAATGCAAGTGCCACTGTTTAAAAAAAAAAAATCACAATTCTATAATGGAACAATTTACTCATGCTGATGACATTTTTTTTGTATGACATTAAAATTCTTTTTAGAATAATTGTACATAAATAGGTTAAGCAAAATGGATGTGATTATTTCTGAGAACTTTTTAACTGCAAGCATACATACATTATGATACAGTACAAATATTTTGAGTGTCCCTTATTCTGTCTCTCCCTTATTTTCCATTTCTGAAGTTGGCAGCCCTACGTGTGACAGGCACTTTCTCTGGGCACAGAAAACCAACCCAGGCTCATTGTAAATACGTGCCTCTACATACATTTCTGCAACCCCGTAATTATGTACCTTACTGCACGTTTCGTTGCAGTTTCAAAGTGAAATGTCCAGAGAGGGGCGCTACAACACACGTTTAATACGTGACCGTGGCACGTTTTTATTACGTTGGTACAGGCACGTATTGCAGCGTTTTTATTATGCTGATTGAGGTACATTTTGCGGCCACTCAGAATTCAAATATCTGGTGAGTGTCGCTAAAGATTAATGCTCTATCATGTTGTAAATATCCCCTACACCAAACCCAAACCTAAACCTACCCAACAGTGTTAACAAATGCAAAAGTAATATTAAAACGTATTCGCTGATGCAGACATGTTATTTTAACTTCCTTATGCAGATTTGAGCTGTTTAGTCGATCCATAGTTTCATGGGGATTCGTGCCGGAGCTCTTCATCACCTAAGTGCAACGCCGTATCGTATGAGCTACCAAGTAAATCTACTGGATCAGAAAACTCATGTATATGAAGCTGTTTATGTGACGACAACGTTCAAAAGTATCAGTTTTCAAATCGTGCAGGATGTTAAAATTGTTTTGAAGTCATAACATAACATTCTGCAACTAATTATGTGAAAATTAGCCTTTATTAATCAAAAATATACCTGTAAATTATACTTTTGCGTGAAAAAGAATAAAAGTTGTCAGAGTTTTACTGCCTCTAGTGTTCATTTCAACTGGAAACTGCAGCGATTTGTATGTATAGGTACGTTTTTTCAGTTTTGCAGAAATGTATGAAGAGGCACGTATTTCCAATGAGCCTAGGTTGCAGAAAACTGTATATCAGAAATGTAAACTAATATGGTTTAAAACGCATGATTTCAGAACAATAGACATGATAATCAAAATCAAACAAGTTTTTACCTGAGTATCTGAGATACAAGCTGTAATGGAAAAGGGGGCAGGGAGCAGCAGCTCATTTGCATTTAAAGAGTCATGCACAAAAACAGCATGTTTCTGCTTCCACTCAAAATAGGCATTTTCAAAATGATATAATAAATGATCTGTGGGGTATTTAGAGCTGAAACTTCACAGACACATTCTGGGGACACCTGAGAGTTATATTACATATTGTAAAATGGGCATAATATTTCTTCCTTTAAGGGAGCTATCAATTCTGTAGCTTCAGTGCATTGATATTGCATTACAGACAATTCAGGGTTATATGGTAACTTTTGACTTTTGCCACTGACCAGCCAAACTGACAGACTTGAGGGAGTCAGTCTATAAATGGAATGCACTTTTTAACAAAGAAAAGAGTGCACTTAAAACAAAAAGGAACTTGGATATTATAAGCCACATCTGTTGACAGTTTTCACTTTCCTGAGCTCATGTTTCAGTACAGCATTCTCAACTCCAAACCATGTAAACAATACTAAAAATTATTACTATGGTGAAGTTTTATTTCATAATAGGGTGTGTCATGGCAATTTTTGTATTTCAATAAAGGTATGAGAAAAGTCTTCTGAGAATTTATTTCTTGCAAAAAATGGTCAAACAGTCATACAGTCATTCAAAGTCGGCGGCAGAGTGTGACCACCGGAAAATACTTTAACTCAATATTTATACCCTAATCAAATCCGGATGTTTCTACTTCATTCAATCATCATGCATGATCAACATAATGTGTCCATAAGGTATGTAACTATGTATCTAACTATGTCCCCTAGATGCGTTTCTAAGCATTTAATGCAAATCATTTTCTTAGAAGCAAGCATGTAGGAGCTCTAAAATAGCATTCCTTGTCTAACACTTGTCTGCGCACACACACACACACACACACACACACACACACACATTTCATACGCTTCCAGTTGTTCTTTTAGCACATCAAAATAAACAAGCATATTCAGAGAGTCTAAAGAACATTCTTTGGTAAAATAAATCAAATAATACCTATAATAATAAAACTTCTCTTACAGGTGCATGAGCTGCAAATCAAGACTTTCCACTCTTTGAACTCTCCATCCCTTGTGCCCAGGATGTGTAGGAAACTATAACTTTATATCCATCCAACATTCATTTTTCTTTTTTGAAGAATAATTCAATCAGGAATTTGATTATGAATAAAAAGGGAAATATTTTATCTTATTTCGATGCTGAGAATACCACACACTTTATTCAGACTATGAGCACTTTTTGTCCTTTGGACTTACAAATTCTCTTTAAACAATACATATTCCATCATATTCTGACCTTTTTTTTTTTTTTACACAAAATGAATTAAATTAGCTTATCATCATAGTTTTAAACATATACTGTAGTAATTCATATTGTCATAACAGATATTAATAGTCTAGAAAGTCTGGGACAAACATAAAACAACTATCCAACTATATTTTAAAGGGCATATTCCAGGTTAGAGACTCCAGTGAGTCGATGTATAGAAAAATAATGTAGGAACTAGATTTTCTTTAAAATATACTTTAAAATACGCTATTAAGGCCTCTGGAGTCGTTTTTGTGAGAGGATTTTACTTCCGCATCTGAAAACCGCCAAAACCGGAAGTGACGTAACAAGAGGGAGAGCGGTCCATTTTAACCATAGGAAAACAAGGAATTTTATTCCTAATTTTATTTTTGACCAACTTGGGGGTCTTTCTTTTCTGCTAATGTGTGATTATAAGATTGAGAAATTGCCAGTAAAACTATCTACCTTTCATGATCTACAAGCACAATTTCTCTCCACAGCGTTATTTTATTTGGAACAATCGTTGTATTCTGTATAAGCACAAAAGTATTTTTTTGAAAAGCTGGTTTGATAAAGGTATTGTTTTAGTATCTCATTTGTTTAACACTCAAGGGTATCTTATGACTTATGAGTTTCTTGTACACTTTAATTTTCCTGTGACTCCCAAGGAATTCTCTCTTGTTCTCTCTGCAGTTAATTCTGGTATTGTTTCCTTATTTAGAGATGTGATATTGGTTGATATGCCCATAGTCAATCTAACTGATACAATATGTGGTAAAATTTGTTTTTCACAGACTAAAAATAACAAATCTATTCGCACTCTATTTTTAAAGGAGGTTACTACTAAGCCTTGCTCTATTGCTTATTGGTCTAAATTTGTTAGAAAAGTGGGAAAGCGTTTGGTTATTACCTCATGAGTTTTTTGTTACAAACAAGGTAAAAGAAATTTCTTTCAAAATTATTCAGAAATTCTATCCTGTTAAACATTTTCTTAGTAAGTTTAAGAAGGATATTGATGTTATCTGCTCTTTTTGCTCTTTGCACTTGGAAACTGTATCCCACGTCTTCTGGCACTGTAGTTTTGTTAAAAAGTTGTGGTATGACTTCTTTGTGTTTATCACAGAAAAGGTGCTCTCTAATTTTATTTTGCATTTTGAAAATGTAGTTTTTGGATATTTTATTCAGGATAATGTGAATAATGAAGCTTTTGTCATTAATCTGTTTATTTTATTAAGTTTCACATTCATAAGTGTAAATTTTCTAACAGAAAACCCTGTTTTACAGTGTTTTATAAAGAATTGGAAAGCTATTTTTGTACTATTCAAAGTAGCACTAATAGAAAGGCTATCAAAACTGTCCGTTTGTGTTCTGTCTTCAAAATATTTGAGTAATGTAAAGGTCATGCATGTTTTTGAGTGTATTTTTCTTTTCTTTTATTTAATTGTTTTTTTGTTTTTTTTTTATTTATTTATTTTTTTATTATTATTATTTTTGTTTCTTTTCTCTCCTTTATTTCCCTGGCTTTATATTGTCTGTTGTATTGTTCTGTATATGTTGTTTAAGGCATAATAAAAAATAAATAAATTAATAAATAAATAAAATTAAAAAAACATAGGAAAACAATGGATCGCAATGACAGTTCGGACGCTGAGGAAATTTTAAATGTTTATTTACACTCGTATGACGGACCACAGATAAAATTATGAGCCTGCTATGCGGCCAAGAGAGCAGAGACAGGCCAGGATTAGACAGAACAACGGTCAGAGGAGACAAATTTTAATTGATGTGCGAGGAGAACAGAGCAGGTGTCTTGGTGAGAGACCGGTGTCAGCTTACAGATATACACACGTTAGCTAATGTAATCAGGCAATAGCAAAGCTAGTATTGGTCATCTATGAGTATTGATACTTACCAGTAACAGAAACTAATAAGCGTTGATCAGGCGTGTCACACTCGTTAATACCCGACACTAATGTTACGTGATATAGCGGTTTGTCATCAACGCAGGAGAGGGAGAGATAAACATGTGTTTGTTTCATTAAGTGTTTGTGTGGTAAATGCGAGGCCATGGTCACAGCTGAGGAAAGTCAGTGCTGCAGGGAGTTAGATGCATACCGGGTCTTAGTGGAGAATGTGACCCCCACACTTGATGTGCAGTGTCTGACTCTGCACCCAGGCTTTGAGGCTTGCTGTCTGAACCCATATGTGCTACAGATAGCCTAAATGCACTTCAGACAGGAGTATAGACCTCTCCAGGTCAGCAGACACATGTATGTTTAGGGCAGAGATCATTTATTACTCTGAGCTAAATACTTTGTAAATTAAAGATTTGAATATTTTGAAAAAATAGTAAATTAAAGATTTGAATATTAAAACCATCTGAATAATTTTGTTTTTTCAGTTACAAGTTACCTATATTTAGGTAGGTCACAGCTACCTGTAAGTCACACTTTTTGATGCCACTAGTATAAGGCAATCAATATTGACAGCATACAGACAAGTTGTCTGCTGGGCCTATGGCATTCTGGGCAGCCCTTACCTGCATGTGTTGTGTCAGCCATTAGAAGATAGTTTTCAGAGGAAGGAGGACTTTATAAAGGTTTTGAATGGCCCCATTTTGGTGAGAATCAATAAAAAATAATCACAATCACAAACTGTCTTACTGTATAAAAACTTGTTTGTGAAGTTTACATCAGATATATATCAAGCAGATCTGCATTTATGGTTAATTCAATTCAGTTTTGTTTATACAGCACTAAATCATAAATATTATTTCATAGCACTGTTAATACTTAACTCAAAACACAACATTGCAATTGTTAACTAATAAATTATATATATATATATATATATATATATATATACACACAGTATCTCACAAAAGTGAGTACACCCCTCACATTTCAGCAAACATTTTAGCATATCTCCTCAAGGGGCAATACTATAGAAATGAAACTTGGATATATTTTAGAGTCGTCAGTGTGCAACTTGTATAGCAGTGAAGATTTAAGATTTGTCCTCTGAAAACAACTCAACATACAGCCATTATTGTCAAAAAAGCTGGCAACAAAAATGAGTATACACTAAGTGATAACAGATATAATGTCGCTTAACCATGCAAAGCCACATGTCCTATTCATCATGTTCATGTTCTTGTCTTCCTGACAGGACCATACAAATTTGTTTATCTTGTATTAGAGCAGTTAAAATTTGGTGATTTGAGTACAATTCTCTCATAATGACCACTGGATGTTCAACATGGCACCTCATGGCAAAGAACTCTCTGAGGATTTGAGAATTAGAACTGTTGCTCTCGACAAAGATGGCCTAGACCCCAGGCTATAAGAAGTTCGGTAACACCCTGAAACTGAGGCCAGGGTCTTACAGAGGTTTTACAAGACGGGTTCCACTCGGAACAGGCCTCACAAGCGTCGATCATAGAAGTTAGGTCCTTGTGCTGTGCATCAGGTGCAGAAGATGACTTCAAAAAACAGATGCATGAGTGCTGCCAACATTGCTTTAGAGGTTGCAGAAGCAGAAGGTCAGCTTGTCAGTGCTCAGACCATACGCCGCACACTGCAACAAGTCGGTTTGCATGGCTGTCATCACAGAGTGAAGCCCCTTCTGAAGCTGGCTCACAAAAAAGCCTGCAAACAGTTTGCTGAAGACAACCTGTCCAAGAGCATGAATTACTAGAACCATGTCCTGTGGTCTGATGAGACTCAGATAAACTTGTTTGGCTCAGATGTCCAGTATGTGGCGACACCCTGGTGAAGAGTACCAAGAAAATTGTGTCTTGCCTACAGTCAAGCACGATGGTGGTAGCATCATGGTCTGGGGCTGCATGAGTGCTGCTGGTACTGGGGAGCTGCGGTTCATTGAGGGAAACATGGATTCTAACATGTACTGTGACATTCTAAAGCAAAAGATGATGCCCTCCCTTCAGAAACTGGGCCAAACGGCAGTTTTCTGACATGATAATGACCCCAAACACATCGCCAAGATGACAACTGCCTTGCTGATGAAGCTGAAGCTGAAGGTGATGGAGTGGCCAAGTATGTCTCCAGACCTGAACCCTATTGAGCACCTGTGGGGCATCCTCAAGCTGAAGACAGAGAAGCGCCATGTGTCTAACATCCAGCAACTCCATGATGTCATTATATATTCATTTGAAAAAAAAAATTAACCTGCAATATGCACTTTAAATGCATATTTGAAAAGCAGCAAAAGAAATTATGATGGAACTGTAAAATAAGACACGTGAACATAAAAATACCTGAAGCTGAAGAAACATTCAATTTTTATGGAGAATCACTTATTTCATAGACGGTCACACTCACCCCAGGCCGACAGATGGCGATGATGACACCGCGATTATTTTCAAACCTCCAGTTGATGGTCACATCGCTCTGCGAAGAAGACAGCGGCTAAGCTTTGTTTACTTTAAAGATGGATGCTCAATTACATATATTTTCTGAAAGCACTGGCTATCTAGTTTAAAACCAGACACCAGAATGTAAGATAGAAAAAACAGCATGGAGGAATCGTGGGATTTTGAATTCTTGTCTCGTATGGTTGACAATCTGGTGTCCTTTCTGTCCGAATTTGTGGACGATTGGCTGGCCAACGACATGAGAGTTGCAGTGTTTAAGATACTGTTCAGCTGGCTCGTCGTCAGTCTCGTAGCCATCCACTTTGCCTGGAAAGTGTACGGGAACACTGTCAACGACATGTACTACAGACAGGGTGAGTGTTTGCAAAGGTGCTCCACATAATCAATAAGAATTCTTATAAAACGTCAGTTGAGCACAATTTTGTGACTGTATAGACTGTATTTTGCGCCCTTTAAAAGGTTTGTGATCAAATATGCTTGTGATAATTCTTCAGGGACCGGAGGACAGAATGGCGGGACTCCTGACACTGCGCCTCACCTGAGCGGATGGTATGTAACCTTTCTAGTGTTCATGTACGATTCGTTCAATATGAATCAGTCACGTGACAAATGAACAAAAGACTTGGAATTTAATTTGTCTTTGCTTACTGATTTCCTAATTCTAACTCTGAATATGGCCACATAATGCGTGTGTGGACGAGTTCGGGGAATTTGGCTATTGAAAAAAATGATTTAATGAGTGGGATGTTTCTGAATGATTTACTGACGAATCGAATTGTTCAGAGCGCTCCTCGAGTGAACATCTCACTGATTCGCTGATGCGTCTTTTGTGCTTTTTGTAATGAGCCAGTGTCCTGAGACAGGCCTGTATGATTCAAACGCTGTGTTTGCATGGTTTTAGGTTTAGGAGCTTAATGAAGCCTGTCGTTATACCACGTCATGTGAATGTTATGCCGGTGGCACATTCTGATGAGTTATTTCACTGACAAGTAGGCCTACCTACGTTTTTAACACATCTCACACTATGATACTCTATCTGACGGCTTCTCTTGTGCCTCACAACACATGCTACCCATGTTTAACTTAAAATATGGCTGTTTAGGAAGTACATCTTGAGCAGGTAGTACAAAATTTCAGAACACCGGAAACTGTTGAGTGAGCTGATAGAAAAGAACTTCAATTGTAAAAAAAAAAAAAAAAAAGTACTGTTAATAAAGCATTATCGAAATCGTATAAAATTCTAAAAACATAATTTATGCATAATCCTTTAAACACTGCTGTCCCATTGTCAAGTCTAACATTTTCCATTTTTCCTAGGGAAAGTGCAGCTGGTGATGCCATGAAAACCCACCATGAGTGATATACCTGCAACTGGACTAAGAGAACATAAGACGGAGAAAGGCATTTACATTCCTTCAAGAAGACTAAATAATCATAACTTGTGCCACTGAATTGTTTTTACTCATGAAGATGTTTGTGATGGACTGTGGTGCAAAACTCAAGGTCCAAACACATAAATATATGTTCTAAAATACCTGACAGAATGGTGCTGTGCACTGGAAAGAGAGCGTTCAAGGAGCTTGCTGTGATATATAGCAGCTCTGAATTTTTAGAATGCTTTAGTTTATTTGGATTGAATTCTGGAAGCTAGTACATAGCAAAACTTGAACCATTCTCACAGAGTATCATTAGACCAAAAACTGACAAGAATACTAGTCAAAATGAAGGTCCCAAATGTTCACAGTCATCCGCTCTGTATATAGAAATCAAACATTTAATTTCAGTGATATAAGTAAATAGACTTGACTGTACAGAGATAAGACATTAATTGTGCCTCTTACAGTTGTCCAAGAGGTTACTGCTTACTGCAGTGAAAATAATAAATACAATTTGTATCCGATTATGTATTAGTTTTCTGTTTTTTTATTTCATAAGTAAATTGAATTTCAGTCAGTGTGTAACAATACACATTGAAAAGCACCTTACTTTGATTCAGGACCAAGTAGGAGTCATCCATGACAAGAAAAAAAAACATTAGTGGTTAAAATAAGTGATGATATGAATTATTCCTCCATACTTTTTTTGCTTCCAAACACAAAACAACCTGGAGTCAAATTATTGGAAGTCTCTTTGAGGTGATGGTGGTAGCAGCATAACATGCACATCCATCACATTGGTTCCTGTCAGTCCAGGCATGAGTAACCGTCGTCCTTCAGAGAGCTGTGAGAAAAATGTGAACGAATCATTATTGGTGAGAAAGCCATCGATGTCCAGACCTTGAGACATGGCCTCTTCCATCAGTTCCCCGTCAGTGACAGCACCAGCTGCCTCAGTGGGGCCATCCTGTCCATCAGTTCCTCCGCTGAGGAACACTGCACCACTCTTTACTTCTTCACTACTTAGCTCAAGCCCCACCCGCAGAGCCAACTCCTGGTTCCTCCCTCCCCTGCCCTTTCCTGTCAGTTGCACAGTGGGTTCCCCTCCAGCCAGAAGACAGGTCGCACCCCAGCCTTCCTTCCTCTCCTCTACAAGCACGTTCATGGTGCGACACAAGTCCCAGCTTTCTACCCCAACCTCTGGTCCAAGCTGAAGGATCTCTGCAGCGAGTTCTGGAGGAGGTTCCTTTTCTGGGGAGCACGCAAAACGCGAGAGCAACATGTATAGTCGCGAAACGGAGCGAACATCACCGCATACTCCTGGAGACAGAATGACGGGTCGAAGTCCTAATTCAACAGCCTTACGGCTTGCACATTCAAGAGCAATAGTGTTTGAGCCAATTACAACGTTTAAAACATGGTCTTTGACAACTTCTGGCTGTTCTTGCATCTGCGACCCATAATGGGGTCTAAGCACCTCTTTCACAGAGGAAGGAAGAGAGTCAGAGAGCTTATAACGATCCAAGATATCCCAGACCTCCTCTGGCTTGGAGTCACTCCTGACTGTTGGACCGCTGGCTATGAAATCCAGAGGATCTCCAATAACATCTGACAGAATCAATGCCACTACCTTAAAGAGAATGTGATGTCAGAGTAAATATTATGCCCAAGTAACACCATCGGGTATTGTTTAAAAAACAGTTTTGCATGTCTTCTTTTTTTTTTTGGTTATGTAATAGTGTTACCTGAGCTGGGTTGGCACATTGGGCAAGGCCTCCACCTTTCAACAATGACAGGGCTCGTCTTACTGTATTTAACTCCTGAATTGTGGCCCCTGCTGCTGCGAGTTTTCGTGTCACATCCTGTTTCTCCTGCAAGGACATGGGTGGGGCTGGAGCAGGTAAAAGAGCAGAACCACCACCTGTACATAGATGCATGTAAAGTAAAAACATGAACATTTCAAGATCTTTCAGAAAATACACTACACTTCAAATGTTTTGGGTCAGTAAGTTTTTTTTTTTTTTTGAAAGAATATTTTATTCAGCAAAGATGAATTAAATTGAGACATTTAAAGTGACAACAAAGACATTTAAAATCTTACAAAAGAATTTTATTTCATCAAAGTATCCTGAAAAAAAAAGATCATGTTTTCCTCAGAAATATTAAGCAGTTTTTAACATTGATCATTTTTCTAGAGTGCCAAATTACAATGATTAGAATGACACTGGAGTAATGGCTGCTGAAAATTAAGCTTTGCCATCATAGAAATGAAATACATTTTAAAATATATTAAAATAGAAAACTAATTTTAAATTGCAATAATATTTCAGAAAATTACTGTTTTTACTGTATTTTTTGATCAAATAAATGTAGCATTGGTGAGCTGACATCTTTCAAAAACATCTCAAACTTTTGAACCGTAGTGCACGTTGTAAAAGGAAAACTCATTCTATATGAAGAAAATAAGTTACAGTACCAGAGATGAGCACGAGCAGCAGATCTTTCTCAGTCAGACCACTGGCCAGTTCTCGAATACACTCTGCTGACTTCTGGGCATCTGCATCTGGTAAATTGTTTTTTGCTCCTTCCATCACTGTAATTCTGCTGCTATTCTCAAGGAGCATCTTCCTGAACAGACATAGAGAGTTTTTCAGTAACATCCAGACTGTATTGTGTGCAGCTAAATACAAAATTAAAAACCTTGCTAAAAACTTGGAAGCCAGTTTGACATCAGGGCTACATGACTATATATTATATTTAGCATGAAACCTATTTGTAGGATCAGTGATTTTTTCTTGCACTGTGATATTTTCATGACAATTAAAGAATTTCACCCCTAATTCTAATACAAAAATAAATAGATAGATAGATGTTCTAAATGTATTATTTAAATCAGCAGAAAGTAGGTAAACCAAATACTTAAAGCTGTACAATTTAAATAATAAATCATTAGTTAATAATAAATCAATTTCTTGTCACATTACAGTAATGAGAATGTTTCACATTTACATTTGTGACCCTGGACCACAAAACCAGTCGTAAGTGTCAATTTTTCGAAATTGAGATTTATGCATCATCTGAAAGCTGAATAAATAAGCTTTCCATTGATGTATGGTTTGTTAGGATAGGACAATATTTGGCCGAGATACAACTATTTGATAATCTGGAATCTGAGGGTGCAAAATCAAAATACTGAGAAAATCGCCTTTAAAGTTGTCCAAATTAAGTTCTTGGCAATGCATATTACTGATTAAAAATTAAGTTTTGATATGTTTATGGTAGGAAATTTACTAAATATCTTCATGGAACATGATCTTTACTTAATATCCTAATTTTTTTTGGCATAAAAAAAATGGATAATTTTGACCCATACAATGTATTTTTGGCTATTGCTACAAATATACCCCAGAGACTTAAGACTGGTTTTGTGATCCAGGGTCACATTTATTATTACATTTTCTGGGAAACCACTGACCAACTAGTCAACTAGCGATCAACTAGTGAAAATCCCAATTTATCGCAGTCTAAATTCCTCATTAAACAGATGCACATTAAAATATATAATTGAAAAACATTATAATACTTACTCTTTTCCATGATTGCGTAGTGTTTTCTGGATACCATGAGGCACACTGACTAGCCCTTTAATTAGACGGTCTCCTACAATCCTCTCCGCTTCTGCTGCCATCCCCAGCACAGCCTTTCCAAAGCCCACCAGATAAAGGTTATTGGTAAGCGTGAAACTCCGTCCACCCACAAGTAGTTTGTCTCCATGTCGCTCCAGACTCCTGCGGACCACTATGTCCGGCTGCACACCTTCAACTGCTGCAGAAAACACAGCACGGGCTCGAGTATCTAATGACGACATACTGCGAGAGCACAATGATGCTAAGCTCACCCGCAGTGGGTGCTGCAGGTGAAGAGAACGTGAGAGAGCAAGAATCTGAGCCATAAACAAATCAAACTATCCACATCAGTTGAAGAGAGCTGCTTAATACCTGAGGGGAGAAAGAGAAATAAAACAGATTAATATCACTGAATATCATAGAAAAATATCATTGCCCAACAATAAATGCCTTATGGTTGAATTATAAGAAACAAGTAATTGAAGCGTTCCTCACATCAGTATAACACACTGAGAAAACAGCGTGAATATTACAGATTTAATATTACCCAAATTCACTCTGGTGATGTCTAGCCTAACCTCCTCTGCTTCATAATTTAAAAAAGCATTTTGGTCTGATGTGAACAGATGTAGATATACAGCAGGGTCACCAAATCTGACAAGTTAACATTAGAGGTTACTGAAATACATTACTCCCACTATTTCACTCATAATGGCGCATTGCCATGGATTTGACAACTACAATATTTTCTAAAATATTTCATATTTTCAGTGACCTAAAAATATTGAATGTTTTTAGTATTTACTCAAAATATTGGTACATTTTTGGAGTGAGGCAAATAACTTCTGATAATTTCCCAAACTGGGACTATGGGACAGTAATCACTATCACTAATTATATCATAAAATGTGTACTGTGTTAAATTTTTTAGATTGTTATATTGTGTTATATAAAATTTCATTTATATTAATTTTCATATTAATTGAATATTTCAGTCAGCAATAATGCAATCTTTAAATGACTTGGGCCGCATAGACTATGCAGATTAAAATGCTTAAAGTAAGTTTTAAAAAAGTCAAAGTCTGGAAAAAAAAACTTATTTACAAGACAGCCACAACTAAATGACTAATTGTAGTCAACTACAAACTAAGTGAATACATAATACACATTTTCTATCATAACAACAGTGCCCTTGAGATCCCTTTTCAATCACCATCCTTACACAGCCATCGAGTTTATGAGAACGTACCTGCACACTATTCCTGGCAATTCTGAGACTTAAGAGCTGACAAAACCTTTTGAGAACTGCATTACACTACAGACTGTGTAGTGAGTGAGTAATGATTGACTAATTGTTGACCATAGGTCAGAGAGAAGTTTTCGAGCTAGCCAGTTACAAGATGTTTGTGGATTCATCAAGAGTTAACGTTAATTCCAAAAAAGTAGGAGGCGGTATCATAACAGCCTTGTGACACTTAGCTAAAGTCCAGTAATGGGGGTGGTCAGTGTTTACACGTCTATGGATGCACCACCCTTACAGACTGCATTGAAAACACACGCATTTTCCTCTTAAATGACATCAAAGGATTATGTTTTACCTCAATTTGCTCCTCAATACTCCAACTTCTGGTCACTTCAGCCATAGAAAACAACATACAAAGTCTAAATAACGTCTTAGCGTCATTTTAATTTGTTTATAAGTCGTGTCTGGTTTACAAATTCACAATTCTAACGCCCCCTTTCTCTGCTTGTTGTGAACAAGATTGACTCACACGTCGAAAGGCCCCCTCTCGATCAGCATGGCAACATAACATAGTTCACGAACGAGATGCCAGTGCCACTCCAAATTGGTGTTTTGAATGAATCTTTTAAATGAACGAATCATTTAAAACACCGACTCGTTCAGCGAAGGGGAAGTCTAGCCAATGAAAGGCTCCTTCACAGCCCACACTCGAATGCTATTGGCTGGAGCTACAGTCAAGGCCGGAAAACAACTCAATAGAGGACAAGAACGATTCGTTCGCTTAAAAGATTCATTCACGAACAAACACGATAACAAAGAGACGCGTGTTCTGCAGCAGATGTGAAATTATCAACAGAATAGTTAATTTACCGTATTTTACACACACACACACACACAAAAACATTTATTATCACGTAGTAACTTTAACTTACTTATTTTGTTTATCATTGACAGTGCTATATGTTTACCAACAGTGCAGCTGCGACAAGTGGCCATCTATTACACTTAACAGAAAGTTGGAAATTCGAGTTGAATGAATCGCAACATATGCTACTTCAACACTACAATGTGAATATGCTTTCTGTAAAAAGACTGTTCTAATGAAGCAATGACGTATTTTCTTCAGAAGATGGCAGTATTCAATAAGTCAGCTAATATAAACTAAAACAATGACAACATATATTTGTAACATTAATAACACGTGAAAATGCACACCAAAGTATGTATAAATTTAGTCATATGTCACAGTTAGCCTATTTCTGTGTCACCGGAGGTGACAGCGTCATACTGTGTATGACATCATTCTTCCTGTTATCAGTGTCTCCCAGCTCCATCTGTTACTGTTACTCACATCCATGGGGAGAAGAAGAGTACAGTACAACATCACAACCCCTCATTTACAAGTACCAAACAACTTCACAATCACTTTCATTGTGCAGGACGTGGGTAAACTCAAGAACGTGTCCATTTTCATGACTAAAACCTACATTGAGTTTCTATTATATTCATGGATAATCCACAGAACATATATGAGTCAGAAATGATAGCCTTAAAGGGAAAGTCCACCCAAAAATGAAAATTATGTATCAATTGCTCCTCATGTCATTCCAAACCTATATTGCACTTCTGTCTTCATGTGGAAAAAGGATATTTTGGACAACCAAACTTTTGGTAACCAAACAATTTTGGGTCTTTTATATTGACTTATATGGATTTTTTTTGTCTATTTGCTTACCAAAATTCTTTAGAATATCTTCTTTTGTGTTCCATGTCGTGAGAATGACATGAGGAGGAGTAGAATTTTCATTTTTGCATAGACTATCCATTGAAGAGGAATCAACAGTCATTGCTTCAGTCAGCAAGAAGAAATGAATCTTCTAAAAGTTCGTTAAGGTAATTTGTTATTTTTTAATGTTTTATAAAATTCACTAGCATATTTTTTTAATATGCAACCAAAATTTGATGGACACCTTTAAAGCCTCACAGGCACAGAGCTAGTTGACGGGGCTGTTCTCTTGTTTGCGTTGCAGTTCTGTCATGTTTGCTGCTTGTACTATCTATTGCAGCACTTTTTTTGTGTTGTCATGGATAATTGATGTACAGAAGGCTACATAATTCTCAGGTGGCTGCAGATAGCAGATGGGAAGAGGTCACTCTGCTGGCTGATATTTCCATTCTGCAGCACCAGTGACCCTCTATCATTCTCTATGCGTAGACTCCCCTCACATCCCTTTCATCTCTCCCGTCCTCATGGCAATCATATGCTCCGTTATTTTATAAAGGGCTCATCTTTGGCTACTGTGTAGGGTATCAAGCCATTGGACGTTTTCCATCAGTGATCTCTTATTCACCTGAGGCCTGAGAGGAATGCAATGAGAGGATGATGGACTGGAACGACAACCGTACAGATATGATAGCAGGTGACTTTCAGTGCATACTAAGAGAGACTGCGATTTATGAATACTCAGCAATAAGGAACATCATTTGCATGACTAGAGGGTATCTGGCATCAGTACAGGGGACAAGCTTAACTCTCTGAGGTGGCTGAACTCTCACTTTCAGTAAGTGACTAAGATGAATCACTTTACTGTGTGCAATTAGATCTTCTCACTTTTTCATTAAAGCCAATATGGGGAATAATGGTAAATGGAGAAGATGGAAACAGAATTAGCAGGCTCGAATACTTTATCATATTCCGTTGCACATTCATCGCCGAGGTTTTTCTCCGATTGCACCATCGCTCTTGTTATTCCATTAGAGCAAAAACAAAGAGAAATCACTCTTTCTCATAACCGTATTTGACTCGTGAGTGGCCATCTTATTGCCTTTGTGCTTTAAATATCCTGAAGCTTCTGGCTGTGATCTACATTCATATATTATGCAGAATATGCATGAAGCAAAGTTCTTTGATGCTTTGTATCTGGGGTTCTGATCGTGGAATACGTTCTTGAATGACAGTCCGTAAAGTCATATGCTCACAATTATTATGCATGCACTGAGGTTTATGCATAAGCAGAGATTTTACCATGACAAGATAAAACAAATAAACCTTAAGTTGAAAGCAACCTATATCCTTAACATTTCAGTAAACCAAAATAAATTGCTACTGAACTTGACAGCCAGTGATCATCATGCATTTGAATTTTTTATTATGATTTGATTATAACTTATTTTGTGTTTCATGGGAGGGAAAAAGCTATAATTTTGAGCACCATGATAATGTAACTCATATGATACCAAATGTAGACATCCCTGCACAAACAAACAAATAAATAAGTTAATAAAAAAAATAAGTAAATAAGTAGTTTTAGACAACACTTATATTTTTTTTCAAAATCCACATGACTTAAAAATTTGAGGGTTCACCTTTCTTTTCCTCAGCATATTACACGTGAACTCATTGCCATGAAACGAAACCTTCAAACCCACAAACCATGTCATGCTGTTCCCTGTCAGTTAGCTGCTTTTGCAGGGCCTCACAGAACAAAAGGGATTTCACAGACTTCCTGTCTCTCTTCGTTACCTTAAAAGGCTGATTATTATTGTGACTATGCCTTTGCCAATTATTCCAGCTTCTCAGAAAGCCCACCTACAGTTACTCTCCTCAAGTCCCTCAAAAGACCTCAGGTTTTGCGGCCTCTGAAGCATGGGGAGTGACAGCTTAGAGTTTTCATAATAAACAGACTCAATAGAAGAATCCATGTGTCTTGTAATGAAAGAGACAGATGGACAGAGACAAAAGAGAAATATGTGGATAATTTGGAGACAGGAAAAGCTGAAGGAAGGAGGAACGAAAACAAACTTTGGTGATCTCATTGAAATGTCAGTTCAATAAGAAAACCTTATAGTTGTGGTAAAGATGAGTCTTTCTGGAGGAAATATAATGAATACATTGGGCAGCAGCATGCAGGTAAATCAGAGTGTTCTCCATGGGGCAGTTTCCAGTGCTCTGCTGCTAGGCAACTACTTGGGCACCATGTGACTCTTCACATGACAACATTTCTTCTGAAGCAATTAGGACAATTCAGAATGTTCTGCTGTTTCCTAAGTGCCCGTTGTGTTTAATCATGAATCTACTATTGCAGACAAAAGGATTTCCAATAAGATAATTCAGCCTGGACTGGGTTCGGCAATTCAGTACATCCAAATAAACACTTTAAGAATTACAGGCACTGGCTTATGATCTCTGTTACAGTAGTGAACAAGTAAATAAATAAATAATTAATCAAAGAAATTAATAAAAGTAGCTTGTTTGAAAACCAGATCTGCACAATTTTATTACTGTACAATTTTCTACATAGCGTCATAGACTGGACATGATTTTCAGCTGTCATTTTGGATTGTTTATTATTATTATTATTATTATTAAAGCATAAATTAAATACAATACAAGTCTGGTAATGGTAAGTTTTTTTGTTTGTTTTTAAAAAGTTTCTTATGTCACCTTATGGTCATTTATTTGATAATAAATAAAAACACTAATATTGTGAAATGTATTTACAATTTAAAATAACCACTTCTATTTTAATATATTTTAAAATGTAATTTATTCCTTTTTTCAGCAGCCATTACTCTGCTCTTCCGTGTCACATGATACTTTAGAAATAATTTTAATATGCTGATTTGGTGCCCTAAAAACACTTCTTATTATTATCATTGATGAAAACAGCTGTGCTGCTTAAAATTTTTGTGGAAACTCTGATCCACTTTTTCAATGACTTGAAAGTTCAAAAGAACAGCATGTATTGAAATCTTTGTAATATTATAAATGTCTTCATTTCTGTATATTAATACAGAATTGTACTGTACTTATATATTTTTTTAACATAGCCATGTCTTAAATCAAGCTGAGTAAGCTCTTTGCTCTTTTTCATTACTTGTCAGATTCAGGAAATCTGCATAAACAATTGATTAATGTACTTTCCTTTTAAACAATGCAAAGGTATTTCAGTTATCTGCTGTGTTTTTACTGTAACTGTAGGAAATGTGGTTTTAGCATGCATGATTTTGAATGCAAAATGACATTTCACAATCATGACAACGGCGTATTATTTCTTCTGAGCATCAACCACATCCTGTTTCCTTTTCACTTTGGTTAAACAGAACCCTTGTTATCTACTAAGAATGGACAATTCCATTACTCTGCACAGCTGAATGACAGAAGCAGAGATATATGAGATTACCATGCCTGTGTGTGCAGGAAGAGTGTTGCCCATTTATGGACCTTCAGAAGCAAAGTGCTGAAGCAGCAAGTGTTAAGTGATTAAATTTGATTTATATTAGGAGAAAATGAAAGTGAGCTTCTCATGACCTCTGACCAAGGCAGTATGATAGAAAATCAGCCCACATATACTCCCATGGTCTGAAACCCTCACGTTCACCCCTGTATTCAGAGGCTGTCTCCTCTTTGACAGTTTTACTGTCTCTTAATGATTAAATAGGATCTAAATCATGTATAGGCAAACAGAAACTGAAATAACTCAAGCCGTAATGATATTTAAGAGCATCCCCTTCACTTTCGAAGCATCCCAAGAGCTCACACCTATATTTACAAATAATGTAAATTATGTCAGTGTGAATATATTGTGACAGCAGTATCATGTGAACGTAAATCAACCTATATCCTAACGCTATAAAACAAATCAACTTTGCCGAGTCTAATTGACAGATGCATTAATGAACATGACTTACCTTTCAATGTTTTCTTGATTTTTGTAACTTGATTGTCATAGCTTCTGTTCCAGACCTAGGGAAAAAAAGGTTTGCATTGAGCTCTTTAGGGAACAGGATGTAAAACACAGCAAGTATTGTATTCTCTCTAAAACGTGAACTATGTATGGGTCATTTTAAGTTTTTAAGGATGTTACCTGCAGTCAGATGTAATAATTCAACATAATCTTCACCAGAGGGGTCCAATGCTGTGGCAGCATAATTACTGTTATCAGGGCCCCCTGTCTGGGTCGAGTGAGAAACAAACCCAGGGGTGCACAATCAGCCAGAAAACAGAGATTCATCTGCAACTCACACACATATGTTTCTCTCTAGGGTGCATATCTAGCAAATCATTGGTTAAACATTCTGTTTTTTTTTTCATCTCATTCCTTTTTTCTGAACATCTCAAGGATTCCAGAACTTTATCCCCCTCCATCTTTGAATAACTCTGTGGGATTAACTGTGCTAAAACTACAAAGAACTTGAAACATTTCTTCCCTTCTTCTTCTTCGTTCACAAGACTGATGGCTTAATCCATCGTATGAAGAAAGTGAATTCTAAAGATTTTTCTGTCAACATAACACACTTAGAAAAGCCCCAAATAGCCTTGTGTTTTTTTAGTTGTTTAGCATTAAAATATTTTCTGGATCTTATTTACTTCATTTACTTCATTCACTTCATTAGGCTGGGGCTCATGCACAACATGCGATATGCGATTCCCATATAGCAGCAGTTTCTATCTAGTTTTCTTTCAGGCATTTTTCCTTAATGGAATTTAAAAAAAAAAAAAAAGACAGAAAGAAAGCAATTGACGTATTCTAGGCTAGCAGACTTATCAAAATGAGTTTTAAAAAAAGTGCAGGACAGCAAAGAAATATTTTCCTCACCGTTGTGTATTTACTCAGCTGTGGTTCCTCAATTAATGTGATGCCATCAATGAGAACAACAGAACACAGCTGCAAAATTCCCCAGCCTGCCTTATTTCATCATCTATCATCCGGTTACAACCAAACTGTCTAATTGGCAATCCAAAATGTGTGCAATGTAACAATAATGTTTAATTTGCACATACACATCATCTGACTAAAGTATTTATGCGTATCACAGTATGTTCAGACATTTCATACCCATATTCACTAATTACATTGATTATATTATTAATCTTTTTTGTCTATAGATTTTTACTTTTTTATTTTAATTTCAGCTCACTTCTTAAAATAATTTTGTGTGCTTTTAATTTGTTCTAAAATTTACATTTTATTTTATTTCACTTTATTTTAATAAGAAAAAAAGTCAGCAACACCAAAGCTCCAAAATTATCAAAAATGTAAAAAACTTTCGCATAGCGTGTGATGTTTCGAGCACGCAGGCTCTTCATCAGACAAATGTACAACACTGATGTACCACTCTTTATACCTCCAGGTGATCAAAGGTCACATGACCTAACACAATTATCATGATAATAATAATACATCAACAAATAAACCAAACAATAACATATCAACCAAGAAGAAAAAAACAAAACATATGAAACTATGCAAAATACAAGATACAATTCTCAATATACTGTTCAACAACATTAATTGATACCTACCTACGTACATAACAAATTCAACTAGTACCACCAAAATCTTTATTACATTATAGACCTTTAAAAAATATATACAGATAGATATTTTATGTTTAAAGAAATGGACGAATATCAAAGTCCTCATTTAATCCTCTAGGGGACAATGTATCTAGTGTAAAAATCCAAAAGGGCTCACTCTGTAGAAGCAATGTATTGATATCATCCCCGCGACGTGGACACTTGACTACCTCTATACCTACGTACTGAAGAGTGGAAACTGAGTGTCTCGAATCTGCAAAATGCTGTGCTACCAGACTTTTTGGATCGCAATGTCTAATTGCACACCGATCTTCAGAGTGTCTGCTAGTCTTACCAACATAACATAAACCACAGGGGCAACGCAACAGGTAAATAACATTAGCCGTTTTACACAAAATAGTGCCTCGAATTTTACAAAATTTTGCCGTGTGAAGATGTCTGAAGGTCGACGTCTTATATGTGAAATTGCACTGTTGACAATTACCACATCTGTAATTCCCATATGATATTTTGTTCAAGAAATGAGGAGCAGGTTTCAGATCAGCTCTATAGCCAAAATATTTCGTAGATTAGGTGTTTTCTTATACACTAAACGAGGTGGTTTGTCAAAACATTTCTTGAGACTGGGATCACTCTCTACAATATGCCAGTGTTTCAATAAAACATTAACAGGCGAATATTGAATATAACAATTAACACAATGGTCAATTTTTTTTTTTGTTTTTTAACGAGACTCTCTTGTTGTGACACATCTTTAAAACGACTCACTGCAGTATACAGTGGCATATTGTAGAGAGTGATCCCAGTCTTATGAAACATTGCATGCACACAGAAAAACCAATAGGGTTCTGCTCTTCCAAGAAGTAAAGTTGTCCGCATTTGGAAAATCAAGTACTTTTAATGATGCAAATGATTGATAGAACTCATTTTTGAGTGAACTATCCCTTTAAATCAGGGTTTAGGAAGAAGGGTGGAGTTGGGGCTTGCAAGGGGAGGCTAGAGTCAAAGTCAATATAAGGTCACATAAATGCTTACTGGGATGTCAGGGAATGCTGATTCTGCAAATGTTTCCTCCTCTGAAACATGCGCTACAACACAGGTATGACCAGAATTCGCTTTCTGTAAAACACACATTAACACACTTAATTATATAATATTTTCATCCTCAGTCACACAAAAGGTAAAAGAAACCAGAAATGTTAAAAAAGAAGACGCAAACCTCTAAGAGAGCTCTTTCTTCCTTTAAACCGTCACCATTTCCGCAGAAATTAGGTCAACAGAAGTGTGATGGAGTGGGGCTGCCTTTGATGCTGTCCTTTAACCCATAAATACTGCATTGAGGGTGGAAGCAGATATAGCTACTCGTGGTGGAGAGAAACGACTGGAAGCGAGAGGTGAGGATTGATGGCTTTTCTCTGTAATGTGGCACTTTTATTGTCCAGGGACACCTGATAAGGGCCAGAGGTTCCCTTTGTCCCATAATCAAGTTGTTCCACAGATACCACAGGAACATCATCATCTCATTTGAGCAGGAAGTGAGAATCTGCCATGGTCAAACCATCTGTGTTCTTACAGGCGGCATCCATTCATCAGTGCTG
This sequence comes from Tor tambroides, assembly GCA_021397915.2. Taxonomy (NCBI): domain Eukaryota; kingdom Metazoa; phylum Chordata; class Actinopteri; order Cypriniformes; family Cyprinidae; genus Tor; species Tor tambroides. The sequence continues at coordinate 92,351 of JAFVLL020026520.1, forward strand.
TCTTCAAATGTCAATGCTGAGGGAAAGTCAAGAAGCATCTGTTCCAGCTAAGCACCTCACTTAATGCTCATTATGTGCAGATCTGGAGTTAAAAATGAAATATTTTGTTTAAATATGGCATGTGACAGGATCAAATTCAGCATGAATGCATCAAATAAACATGGTTCAAAAAGTCTCAAATGCTTATTTTCTCTCATTTGAAATGTAAAAATGGGTTGAGCTGTATCAGGGCAGAGTACAGACAAATGCCTGATTAATCTCAGAGTACTGGCTGGGATAACCAAAACACACCGCAAGCCAATTGAAACTGTTAATTAGGTCCTAAGAGAAATCTCTTCTAGTGCAAAATCACAGCACACAATTCATACATTTAACAGATAATTAACAATGCTGGAATATTTTTTGTTGAAGACATCTGTGAGATTTTGCTTCTCGTATTTATTTTTAACCCATATCATTTCATCCTCACAGCTAGAAACATCCACAAGAATTCACAGGAATATAAAAAAGATAGGCTGATAGGCTTAGCAATGTGAAATATTATTACAAATTAAATGAGCTGTTTTCTGTTTTTTATATATTTTAAAATGTCATTTATTCCTGTGATGGCAAGTTATTGCTCCTGTCTTCGACATGATCCTTATGATATCATTCCAATTTGCTGATTTGGTCCTCAAGAAACATTTCTTATTATCAGTGGTAAAAATAGCTGTGCTGTTTTTTGTGGAAATTGTAATACACCTTTTCATTATTTGATGAATAGACAGTTAAAAAAACAGCATTTATTTTACAGATATTTTAATATGTATTTTTTTAAATATTCAGAAATGATTAATAATTAAATAAATAATAATTAAATACATATGAAGAGTTTGGTTCCAAAACGCTATAAATCCATTTTGATTAATTTGAGTAAAAATGTGTTTTCTTTACCAAGAAAATGGCAAGATGAAAACCACTATTTTCTGTTTCAAACTTTCACATAGCATCTTTAGGTTATAATAACATAATGGCCCGGTTTCTTAGACAGGGTTTAGACTAAGCCAGGATTAGGGCATAGTCCATTTAGGACACTTAAGTAATTTTTATAAACATGCTTAGAAAAAAACATTACTGGTGTGCATCTTGAGACAAAACAAAGGCACTGATATATTTTAAGATCAGTCAGTACAAGTTTCTTTCAGTTGAAACAGCTCAGACTTACATTTTAGTCTGAGACTAGGCTTAAGCCTTGTCTGTGAAACCGGGGGTAAAAATTCAAATCCAGCTTTTGAATAAAACTTGCGACATCTGTGGCATTGTGCTGTGTGATAAAACTGCACATTTTAGAGTGGCCTTTTATTGTGGCCAGCCTAAGGCACACCTGTGCAATAACCATGCTGTCTAATCAGCATCTTGATATGCCACACCTGTGAGGTGGATGGATTATCTCGGCAAAGGAGAAGTGCTCACTAACACAGATTTAGACAGATTTGTGAACAATATTTGAGAGAAATAGGCCTTTTGTGTACATAGAAAAAGTCTTAGATATTTGAGTTCAGCTCATGAAAAATGGGGGCAAAAACAAAAGTGTTGTGTTTATAATTTTGTTCAGTGTATATGTCAAACGCACGAAAAAATCGGTCTGTGCTATCAATAAATTTACCACAGTAGCACGCATGCATGGGTTTTACATGGGTTTGAGCCTATTTTCAAACCTATTGTTCAAACCTGTTTTCAAAGAGAACATTTAATAACATGATTTTGCTCCGAATTCATTTCATAACATCATAACTTCCTTTTGTGAGCTGATGTGGTTTCATATCACAGAACAGGGCAAAATCATTATTTTTTTAGTATATTCTATACAGTGATAAAGGCTATGTTGATTAGCATTGCATTATAAATATATTTAATTCATATAAAAATACCTGAGATGGCTTGAAGAACAAAGATAAACCATTTAGTCGCAATCGTATGTTTATTGTTTACGTACCTCATCAGTATCTCAACGTGTCTACTTGCCTTAAATTCAGCTAAGCAAAAGCTTATGCCTTTGTCCATATTAGGGATTTCCGAGAACGTCCTATGATTTACCACTTCTATGAGTTTTTCACTTATGGCTACCAGAATGAAACAGACATTGCATTACATGTGTGCACTCACTAGCGCTCACAACACCTTTGGGGTAAAAATAGGAAAAATCTTCTAAGTTTTTCTCCACTGTAGAGGAGTTTTTTTTTTCTTTTTCTGTGGATGCATAAGATTTCCTCACAAAAATTAAGAAATTTATGTCAAAGATTTTTATTCACAATTTATTTTATAATAAATCCTTAGACATTTATATTCATAGGCCTCCTGCATGTTAACAGGTAGCCTAATGCTGCAGTCTTCTGTGAAATATACTGATAATAATCATTATCAATAATTATTATTTAGTTTAATGGTTTTATTTAGTATTAACAATAATAAAAAAAAAATTGTAGTCACACTGATATATAAAAACAACATTTTTGGCAAAATTGTGCAGCCCTACAATCATGCACAACAAACTCTGTGTTCTTTATCATTTTTAGCAAATAAAGAAAAATGTCTGAAAACATTTCTTGTTACGGTTCAGATTTTGTGTCCAGATTTTGGAATTCACTGGATATTGCCTCTCGGAATAGCACACTTGCACTCCTTTTTTTTTAATCTGTTTAAATATTTTTACATGTGTATGTTGAATGTGTTACACTTAAGGCACATTTATGCTTAAATATTTAAACTGTCATTTTATGTGCTTTCGCTTAACTCCTTAAATTGCTATGACAGTTTTTACACTAGGGAGGTCCATTTTCATTACCCTGCCTAGGGCCCCACAACCCTACAGGCCGGCACTGATGACAACAATAAAAGAAAATTTCATCATGAACAAGAACATGAACAATAATATCACATTAGACCACAGAAATTCCAAAATGACATTTCCCTTACATTCAGCTTCCAAACTTAAATAAATAAATAAATAAATAAAGACGCGCAGTCATGGCCTAATGGATGGAGAGTCAGACTTGTAACCCGAAGGTCACGGGTTCGAGTCTCAGGTCCGGCAGGGATTGTAGGTGGGGAGAGTGAATATCCAGCACTCTCTCAATACCATGACTGAGGTGAGACCCTTGAGCAAGGCACTGAACACCCCCAACTGCTCCCCGGGTACTGCAGCATTGGCTGCCCATGCTCCGGGTGTGTGTTCACTTCTCACTGCTGTGTGTGTGCGCACTTGGATGGGTTAAATGCAGAGCACAAATTCTGAGTATGGGTCACCATACTTGGCCACATGTCACGTCCTTTCCTTCCTTTCCAAAAGTGCATTCCTCTTTGCCATGATTCATTTAGTTGCTAGTGCTATAAGCTGTATTAACAAAAACATTAATGGCATTAATAAAAACACTTACACTGACAAGCAATATCGCGTTCATAATTGAATGCGATTCATCTGCGATTATGAACGCGATATTGCATAGCTTGTCACGGCTCTGTGTAAAGCACGCGATGGAAATTTACTACTAATCACAGAACCGGCTTTACAGACCAGATGCGCATGCCAATCACATGCGATTTATCGTGCAGCCCTTTTTGTTTGTTTGTTGATCACAAAATACAAAGTAGATGAGGAAAAAGATGCCGGGTGTATTCAAAGCGCCGTCATTACTGTTTACAATGCATGGAATGGTGCACTGTGATTGGTTGAGCGGATATATCGCGTTCTGCAGAGAAGGGAGACTGGCGTTTGTCACGGTTTGGAAAAACAGGGAGAAAACATGACAGAATAACACGGCAGATATAGCATTTTGCGTAAAACTAAAAATTTACTTTTCAATACCAACCAGATACAATGCTGATTTTGGCGGAAACTCAATTTTTTTTTTTTTTTTTTTTTAAATGGCGTTTATCGCGTTTTGGAACCAAGCTCTTCATATTGTAATATATATATATATATATATATATATCACAACTGTGCTGTACTGTGAATGTAGTCAACTAAAGGGCGTTGTTAGGTACAAAGCACAGATGGACTGCCATGAGACAGAAAGACAAAGGGAGAGAAGGACAGGTGCACTCTCTGCAGGAAGTCATGGAGGTCCACAGTATGAGTGTGAAGTCCCACTGCAACAGAATAAACATCACTCTATAAAGATGAAACTCTCGCAGTCAGTGTCCACTGTTGAGTAATACCAAACCCACCCTTTCATCCTCACCCTTTCATCGTAGCAGATGTTAACACATGGGTTAGAGAAGTCCCTCGCTCCATCTCTCTGTCACTGTCTCCATTCTCAGTCTCTTTTTCAAAAAAGATGTTTAAACAACAAAAACAGAAAGCTCTAGACTCTCTGATTCTCAAAGTAAAGCTCTCATAAAAAAAGCAAAATAAATTTTAATCAAAGGATAGACAGCTTCTGAGAAAGCAACTGCAAGGGAAAAAAACGTACATTTACAAAAAGAAACAATTCTACTTAATTTTTAATGGCCTAGTATTAGGTTAAATGAAGATTGTTTTTAGATATAAATATAAACAAGTTAACATTTATTAATATTAACAAGCATCTAAGCAGACCGAAATACAGGTGACAAATCAGGTTTTAATCAGAATAATACATTACTGTCATAATTTATAAAGTAGTTTCTTAAAGGTTCTCATTTTGCAGGACATCTCGCTATTTTATGCAAAATGAAGGTGCACCTTCTATACTTTATTATGAACAATATTTCTCTGTTCAGCAAAGAGACATACATGCTCACATCTGTTTAATAGGCCACAAAATGAAACCTCTTACTATTTATCTTTACGGCACTTAACATTAATAACCCATTTACAAGTGTTTACAATGCAGGAGCTGCGGTACCTGTAAACTTAAAAGGGAATTGAAAGTGCACTATTTTTCCCCACTCAGAAGCCCTCAAAAAAAGATTAATTGAGGTCTAAAACTGGCTGCTGCGACCGTGTGGGTGATTGGCTTGGTAAACAAGTCTTTTTTTAAAGTAGGACAGTTTCATCATTTAGAAAAAAAAGGCAGATTCTATTTAAAAAGCTAGTAATTTTGAGGACATTGCTTGAGATAATTTAAACAAATAAGCTGGAGGAAACAAAGACAAAATATTCTTCCAATGATCATTATGTTCCAGACACATTCACAATGCCACAACATTTTTACCCAAATGACTAGTTTCCATAAAGGTCTAAAGTGGATTCAGGGCTGCTTTCAAGGGTATTTTTATTTTCATAAGCCAAACTGAAGATGTCAGGCAATGCACAGAGGCTTGGCTTCCTACACACTGTGAGGGGAGATTAAATTTGGATTAATTTCTCACAGCTAGAGGTGGCGGCTATATGGGCTGGTTTGATGAGCAATGTTAGTCTCACTGTGATCCATGGCACAAGGGAGGTCACTAAAGTTTCAACTGGCTTTAGTTTGACCTGGGTCAACCCTTCTTATAATAGCATTTCTTGAACAGTATCTTTAATAACTAACTTCAGTTTGTGCATAATGGCTGCTTTATTGGAAGAAACATGTTTTCAGTAATGTGATTTCAACTGTTGCCTACTTCCGAAATGTATAATTTTTTTTTTCTAAATCTAAATTCTTAGGTGATAATTTGGTGTTGATTACCAACTTTTATATAACTGACAGATCTAGTGTGGAGACACTGTGGGATATGGTGGTACAAGAATAGTCTGCAATACCTTCAGAAAGTCCAGCATTTTTCCCCCATGTAGTCTAAAAAACACAACATTATGCATTATTCTGGAAGTTGCATTTAAATTCATCTATATGCTCAAAAATATGTTTGAATAGGTATGTTTCTTCTGCATCTGAGAGTATTCAAGTAAAACATTGCTATACATGTCAGATTCCTCTTCGGATGCACGCAGAAAGGATTATAGCAGATGCTATCATGGTTAATTTGCCATCAATATTCAGTCGCTTCACACTGAAGACTTTTTTTTTACACCTCTGAGAGGCTACAAGGTGTTTTTTTGCAGCTCTTTGCCTGCAGGGAGTTGACCTTGTCAGTGATATTTCTGTCTGAGTGCCTGGAGGCATCTCACAGACGCCACTGCCAGTTTTGGCAGGTAGAGAAATGGCGGGTTGCTGCAGAAACAGGACCGCCGGGAGGGGACATACAGCAGATTCCCGCAGACTGAATTTCAGCACATCTGCTGAATAAAGATTGACTGTAAAGAGCAACTGCAGTTATACTGGTCTTTCAGTGCTGATCTGATAATTTGATTAAAATATGCTTCAGACAATTCAATTAAATACATTCAGTGATTACCTAATTAAAACAATAGCTCACCCAAAAATGAAAATTTTCTGAAAATTTACCCTCAGGCCATCCAAGACGTGGACGAGTTTGTTTGCTAATCGGAAGAAATTTGGAGAAATGTAGCATTACATCACTAATGGATGTAATGCATCCATGTGATGCAGTGAATGGGTGCTGTCAGAATGAGAGTCCAAACAGCTGATAAAAACATCACAATAATCCACAAGCAATCCATGAGATTCCAGTGCATCAATTAATGTCTAGTGAAGAAAAAAGATGCATGTTTGTAATAAACAAATCCATCATTAGGATGTCTTGAACTTCAAACCATTGCTTTCGGCTAAAATACAAGTCCTTTATCCATAATATCGCTTTCTCCATTGAGTAAATTTTCAGCACATTTTAATTTTTGGGTCAATTATTCCTTTAATTTAATGTTTCAGAACTTTAAATGCGGCAAAAAAATAAATAAATAAAATAAAATAAAGTTCTGTTCAGAGCTGTCCATGGAATGATTCTTAGAGAAACCAAAAATGGTTCTTTAACTTAAAAAAAAAAAAAAAAAGTAATACTGTATTTTATTTTAAATATTATCTATTTCAAATCACCTTTTTCTAAAATCAAAGTTTAAATTCTAAATTAAAAATAAATTACATATAAATTATATAAAAATAAATTATAAATAATACAAAATCTAATTGTAGCAAATGAAAAGCGTGCATACTGGTTATACATTTTAAGTAAACATAGAATTTTAAGCTTTATAATGACCAAAAAAGAAAGAAAGAAAGAAAGAAAGAAAGAAAGAAAGAAAGAAAGAAAGCAAGCCCACACCTATTGTCAGACTTGTGTCTCTGTGTCTTGTGTTTCTTCTCCTCTCATGCCCATATTTGGTCTGTTTCCTTTTCTTGTTTAGTTCTCCTCATTAGTTTATTAGTCCCCAGCCTTGTGTCATTAATTATCTAGTTTTCCCCAGTGTTTATTAGTTCTCTGCCTCCTTGCCTCTGTGTCCAGTCTTAATCGTCATTCTATGCTTGTCTTTCCGTGTGTCCAGTGTTCCCTAAGTTTTGGTTATTAAAGTCTATGTTTTGAAGAAGTTCTTCGCCTCCGCGTTTCCCTTGCTCCTATGTAGTGTGACAGAAGACCGGACCAAACCAAAATGACAGTGGCTGAAGACAGGCTTTGGTGTCTGCGGCAGGGTGGTCGGGAGTTGGAAAGGTATGTGGAGGAGTTCCTAGAGCTTTCCAACGAGGTGAGCTGGTTTGACACCATGCTCTGTGTCTGTTTTCGGCTGGGGCTGGATGATGACGTTCTCAGCTGCGATCTTCCTACGCACAGTTTTTCCCTGATCGAGCTGATTAATCATGTCCCCTCTTTACATGATGTGAATCTCAAAGTGGAAGAGATTCAGAACGATCGTCATCCAGTCCCTCC